>PNEQ01034011.1:0-17622 GCA_003012365.1 Medauroidea extradentata | reverse complement strand
ACACATTTCACGTATTTTCACCCCTTTAAATAAAGAATTTCGAAACGATTTTGAGTCCTGCCATAGACATTTGTAAAAGTAACCAATTAAAGTTAAAATCACGACGATAGCCAATTGTGTTTCAAAGATAAAGACGATTCATTAAAAACACATTTTGCCCCTTTTTACTGTCTGGGGGTCGAATTTAAAAAAAAAACTAAAACTAATTTTTGGGTATTTACGTAAGCAATATTTTGAAGTGAATATCAACTCTCTATCCCGAAGGGTTCGATAGATATCAATAGTTGATTGGAAACACATTTAACGTCTTTTCAGTCCTTTAAAAGTTGAACTTCGAAAAATCCTTAAATTGGCTAATATGAGTTTTACGAGTGTCCTATTAAAGTAAAAATCACGATGATAGGCCGTCGGGTTCGAGCTCTATCGACGTTTCTTCGGAAACACATTTCACCCCTTTTCACCCCCTTAGAGGTCGAATTTCGAAAAATCCCTTCTTAGTGCTTGCCTACGACCTGAAGGGAACCCCCACAAAAAATTTCACGATTCTAGGTCCAGTGGTTTGAGCTGCAGTTTGATATGTCAGTCAGTCAGTCAATCAGTCACCTTTAATTTTTATATGTATAGATATGTATCCAGAATAACTAATTCGTTACGCGTGATTTCTTGCGTCGCAATTAAATGCACGAGGTTCCGACGTCAGAGATTGTGCCTCAGAAGTTCGTAACACTAGAAGCAATTTTGTTTAAAACATTGGCTAAAACTATTGTTTAGGAATGTTATTGTTTAATGTTCGCAAATTGGCTTCAAGAAATCTACTATTGTAGATCAATGCTTTTAGTGTTGAATTATGTACCACGCTCTCTTAAGGACTAAACAGTTGCATAAATTTGCTTCTTTAACTAGTAAAACTTTTTAATTACTAGGTCTAAACCTTACAACTACATACCAAGAATGGAAACGAATGAAATCAAAACTGAAAGAAATAGTTAAGCAAAAATATTACATGCAATGATAACCTATAAACAGACATTACTTTTCATGGAAATATATTGGCCCCCAAGATTACACGAACCACTTCACGTCACACGTATCACTTAATCTTTTGATCGTGTCAACATTTCCGGTTTGTTTCGTTGCTTAAGTTAGCTTCATTATGAAAACAAAAAAAAAGTGTGCGCTTAGTTGGTCAATAGTGCTGAAATATGCTAATCAGGGAAGAGTTGCTGCTGACCACAATATTCTCAACTACTGCTTAGAAATTTAGATCATAACACAGTCACAATGTAAGTACGAGGATAAATATTCGGCACGTAAGCATGTATGCTTGTGTGTAGGCCTATATACCTGTAGGTATGCATCCAGGTATGTATGTTTTATGTTCGTATTCCCTATTTATAATAACAACTATGAAATTTATAGATCGGAGAAAGATGAATAAATATATTAATGGATTGATATATCAAAGGTTGGAAGTAATAATGGACGACGAGTGAATGGTTGGGTGGATATAGGGGTAATCTGGTGTGGGTGGTTGGAAATTGCTATTAATACTGCAATTAAGTTATCATGATGTTTGATTTAAATTACTGAACTTTTAAATAAAGCATAAATAAAGGGAGGAATGAAGAGAAACGTACCTAAGATCACTTCAGTACATATAAGCCCTAAATTTGACAATACAATATTCTTTAATAATTTTGCCTGGCATAACTTATGCGAATGATGTAAGCTTAAGGTCATATACATATATATATATATATATATATATATATATATATATATATATAGGCTATATATATATACGTATACATACAACGTAAAGTTAGTGCTCTTAAATTTTAACACTGTTATGAAGTTGTAGGAATTATAAAAAATAGTGTATTTCTGTCATGGTCATTTTTTACAAAAGCGTACCACAGAGCTTCAGTGTTTTGTATTGGTTAATTTTTTCCCCATTATCACAGCCAGCCCATGTTGTTGTCGTCCTTGAAGTGCATTTAGTTGCTTCAGTATTATTGTTATGTCTAGAATATTGAGATACATCAACATCATATTCACGCAACTGATTATTTCAAAAATCCTTTATCTTCAAGCAAAGAGAAAAGAAAGGTTTAAGTGTTCAGATGTTATTTCAAAACATGTTTAAGCATAAGTAACAGAATAAATAAAGGACGGACACAAGAAAAAATTAATTTAATTGTCTACAGATAAAAATGTGACAATATATAACACGTAAAACTATATTTTATAGTACGAGCAAGACGTGTAAGAATGTATAACACAAAAATATTTTTCAGAAATGTAATGCTCTTCCTACTTCCTACTAAAGACAAGCTGGAAGAATGTTGCGCCACCATTGATTTTACGGAAACAGACGATATTCCAGAAACAACATGAGTGCGATAGTAGAAGTTATACACAATTTCATCTGTAGTGAACAACTTAGAAAAAATATAAGTTGACTGAAAAGTTTTCCAATGGGTTTTACCACGCGTCTGAATAGTCATAAAAATATTTAATATTTAAATTTTAATTCGTTTCTGCCGGTACCTATTCCTAAAACTTTACGGTAAATTATGTGTCACGCAAAATGTACTATCTTCTGCTAAAATTATTACAAGTTACGCATTTTCAAAAGCTGCAAAACACTTTCTCAATTACGTGTAAGATTATACAAAGCACAATTTACAAAACAGTTTAACGATATTAAATAGGTTTAAAACATATAACACATAGAGTTTCGACGTTGTTAAGTTCATTCATATAGCTCAGAATTACTCGACACGTGTTTTTTTTTTAAGTTTAAAAATGCTCATTTTTATTAATTTTTAATGTATCCACCTAACTTAATAAGATATTATCATGCAATAATTTGTTGGTAATGAATTACATCTTATTTTTTCTTAAATATTAAATGTACATTTAATATTACCAAGTATTTTTTACGTAATTTGTTTATATTATTAAATTCAAAACTAATTCAATACGTAACTATAACCTGTTAGTTATTACTCACCCTAATAAAACTATTTCACTCACACACGATTCCGTAATACTTGTTACATTATTATTGCAACATAAATTCTTATCTATAATAACATACAAAATTATACTTTACTCTTAGCTTTCACTGAATTACATTTACGCCCTATGTATATTTACTGTCGCTTATGACTTAATCTTATATACACTATGTTAAACTGTAAGAATTTGTTCGATATTTATAATGGTGGTGTATACCCACAATTTTCCATACCATTTAAAAGTATACAAATGTGCAATACTTAGAGATTAAGGTATATCGCGAAAATCTTTTGTGCCAATATACCCTTAAAAACGCTGTAGTTTTTTTTTGCAACATATGTGATTAGATGATATTCATTTGTCATAACGTAGCTGTCTGCAGACCAGTAACATGCATCAAATATTACAATATCGGGATTTATATTGGCTCAGTCAAATAGGGCAACAGCTCCACGTACAAGTTAAAGCCAGTAATGTTCTGGTAAGCAGAATGTGTGTTGAAATCCATCAAACAGTCAAGTTTTCCTGAGATTAACCATCATCTCTAGCAATTCCGTTTCATTTCAAAAAGGTTTAAAAATTCTATAACCGTAGTTAAGAGGGCGTGGTACATAATTCAAGGCTAAAAATATTAATCTATAAATGTAGGTCTCTTGAAGCCAATTTTCGAAAGTTAAACAATTGTAATCTTAGACAATTGTTTTAGCCAACGTTTTAAACAAAATTGTTTCTAGTGTTACGAACTTCTGAGGCACAATCTCTGACGCCGGAACCTCGTGCATTTAACTGCAACGCAAGAGATCACGCGTAACGAATTCGTAATTCTGGATAAATATTTACTCATAAAGTTGCCAAATACCGTTATCTAGGATTGTCATTGAGTATTTTATCCATATTGGCTTCGAAAAACCGTAGAAAACAATTGATGTTTTCAGCATTTACTAATCTACCACGCACTCTTAAGTGTCCTTGATTCAAACTAATTCTAACGTAAAGTGCATATCTATGTTGTAGTAAAATTTGCAGTGTCACATGTAATACTATTTATTGATAACTGTAACAGAAAAAATGTTATTCCATTTTAGTCACAACTTAAACATAATGGATTATTATCGGAAGTAAATTGTTGATGTCCGCTGTAAAACTCATTAAAACAGAACGAATACCCTGCAGAAACTCTGACACAAACGTAAATGAAAGTAATATTGACTGAACTAACAAAAAACGGAATAAAAAGTTCTACTTCGAGGAATGAAGTATTTACGTGCAGATAACGAAATCGCAGTGGAAAGTACGCACATGTTCGTGATTACCTCCGCCCCACGCGGATTTTAACGTCTCCTTCCCACAGTCGAGCGTTTTTTGTTTTATTTTATGGTTATAAAAAATTCAGTTGATAATTTGCCCGCTGGTTTGTGACAAACAAGCGGTGCGCGCGCTGATAGGGTAACTGGCGGTGGCCTCGTTGGGCCGGATTAAGAAATGGCGCTCGGGTGGCGCTAATAGAGTCATTATATTCCCCTCTGCCCCTCCAGGGACTTGACTATGTCGAGACCACGCCACGTCAGGCCGACTACACCCAGCAGGCAGTGCTCGTGTGGCGCCGCCCGGCTAGTATCGCATGGGTCACGTGATGTTCCCGTCACGCACGTGGGTGTGCTCTCCTAGGTGGGGGCTGGCAAGGGAGGGGGTTGAAACACTTCGGCAGGATTGTCTGTGTATTGTAATACTAAATATTGTATTTCTCGGAATTATGTTGCAGTTCAACTTCACAAGTTCGGAATGCTTTGCAACCCCTCTAGTAACTGTGCACCAATCAATTAATAAAATCTAATATAACAGTGCTAATAATTTATCTGTTTTAAAGTAGTGCTTAGCATTTAAGCGGTAGTACGTAAAGTTTTATCAAATTAAGACGCTGCAAAACATTAATCAAACAAAATGGTGTGCAAAGCTACCCTTAAACTATGCAAAGTTTACATAAATAATTATTTAAAATCTAGCAGATTCAAAAATCTTACTAGGTACATTTATTAACCAATTTAACTAAAAACCCAATCTTTAATTTTCTTCAGACAATAGTTTGAAAAATGTGTAGCATAACGGCCTACTAGGCCTACGTCAGAAATAATTTGTATGTAGATGACAAACGCATTAATTATGTGACACTGATTGTACTAATTATGGTTTCTAACATCGTTGTCAGTTTATAACATAAAAGGGGAGAGAGCGAACGGTTTAACTTCTTCCGAACATCTCTCAAGTATTCAAGAATTTTGGAGTTTTCCTTGTGGCAACACTGGGTCTGGCCTCTTACGGACGTGTGGGGGACAAAAATTCATAATTTTATTTTTGTACTGTACTGTTTTAATTTTGGATACGTCTTTTTTGACTTATCTATCCATTTGTGAAAAATTTTTAGCTCTCGTAGACTTCCCATAGCGGTACATCAAAATCAAAATTCTCATGTTACGCGAACATTCAAATAAATAACGAAAACCAACAGACTTAGTAAAAAAAAATTAACACTAAAATTACACATGATGTGGCACAT
The DNA here is from genome assembly GCA_003012365.1 of Medauroidea extradentata. Classification (NCBI taxonomy): domain Eukaryota; kingdom Metazoa; phylum Arthropoda; class Insecta; order Phasmatodea; family Phasmatidae; genus Medauroidea; species Medauroidea extradentata. The sequence continues at coordinate 12,044 of PNEQ01034011.1, read as the reverse complement.
GGTAAAATATATTTAAAAAATCACTTTTCTTTTTACTGCAGTAAATGAGCAAAATTTTCATAATTTTCAGAATTATTTTTTATATAACAAGGAACCTATTCGTGTGGTTGATTTAATATTTTAGCATAAGGTTATAATATCTCATTTCATTGTAAGTTATTTCATTCGATTAAGTCAGTTGGTTTTTGTTATTTGTACGTTTTCGTGAAATTCAAATTTTCGCTTTGACGTACAGCTATGGGAAGACTATGAGAGCTACAGTCACAAGTAACACCTATAAAAGAAATACGGTGTCGTACAAACATTAAATTATGACTGTTTGCCCCTTGAACGCCTTCAAGTAGGTCTGAGGGGTGGGTCGGCATTGCAACCCTCACTTCCCCCCCCCCACTATTCTAGGTGCGACCAGAGCGCCCCTCTGGGGTTAAATATTTACCAGCCCGTAATTGCACGGCTCGGCGCCAGGGTACGTGGGTTCGAGCCACTCGGGGATTATGGGGAGTATGCGGAGATGGTCCTAATCCCTCGCGTCGACGCCACGGCATACGTAATCAAACACTCCGGGACACCTTCCTATCCTCACAACACATTGCTGATCAACAGTTCTGACTTATTTAAGTGTAGGTATCCTATAAGCGACGTGCCCGCCATCGCGAGAAGCTGCAAGCTGATACCAGGTGGAACTTAGTCATGAAGTGTTGACGGCCAGGATGACGCACGGTTTAATGTGATCACTGTGTGGTTAACTGCTGCAGGATGCGTGGTGTAAATAATGACGGGACGTGTCTTTGATGATGAGTAGAGAGACTGACACTACAGGATCATTAAACATGTAGGGTACAGGATGTCCAGAAACGAACAACTAATAAGAACATCACGCGAATCATGGGCTAAATTGAAGACACAAATGTTTGTAGCAAAATGTCGTACGGTGACATTTCACATGCACAACGTGTCAACAATGCATTGTACTTAGTCCCCTCTTGCGCTCCACAGATATATTACTATCCTACTTCTACTGTTCTGACATGCGTATTATTGGTCCAGGTTAAAATCCTGAGCAGTCCAAACATGATTCTATATTTACTTCTTAACATACGTGAAATAATACCTGTTCGAGGTGCGCAAGCGGGGACTATCTACGAGCAGTGTTGCCACATTGCGCACATAAAATGTCATCGTACAACATTTTACCACTAACATTTCCGTCTCCAATTTATCCCAGGATTCGCGTGAGGGTGATTACTAGGTGATTATTTCTGGACATCCTGTATAGAGAGAAAGGAAACAACGGGAGGATCAGGGACGTGCCAACATTTCATTGAGTCTTGTGAAGGGGCGAATTACTTATGATGCAATTCTAGAAATAGTATTAGTGACACTTTGGATGGGTGATTCTACACTTTTCCATAATAAAAAATAACTACAAACCAATGTCACTCATAAATGTTATTGTAGGAAAGAAAAGTTGGGAGGGTAGCAGGAGGGCAAGAGTCATAATATTCCTCCCAAGTTTACAAAATGGGCGGTCACTGCTTCTGCCCCCCATCCCCTTCCTTCTCATCTGCTAGCACGGCCGAGGGCAGAATATCTTCATTGTCAAATATCTTAATGGAAATAAACGGTCATGAGACGATTATTCGGTGCAATGTTTCGCCGTTCTGTAATAAGTATTGTTTCGCGACTCGGTTATAACATATCCCTGTGAGTATGATTGACTGAAATGGTAGATGAAGAAAGATGAGAGAATATACAGCGTTTATCAGCGAGGTCTTGAACTGGAGTGAGGATAAACTGAGGAAATGTTGAACTCTTGTGTTTATAGTGAGGGGGGGGGGTTAACCTCGAGAAAACACGTCGGCCATAAGCAACGTCTGCTATTTTCCACCCGAAAAAATCCGGAGTGACTGCTCACGAGAATCGAAAGAGGGTCACCAATGTGGCGAGCGAATGGTCTTATTGGTCTTACTACTACACTACAGCGTGCTTAAAATAACATATAACTATATTCCCATTTTGTTATGTATGAGACACGCAGATGTAATATGTATGCATGCACGTAAGCCTTTGAGGGAGCTGCCTACCTGCGCGTTAGAAGCACAGAAGCAACGGAGCTATATGGGTGACCATGAAGGGCGCATAAAACACCGCATCGCCACAGCGAGCCAACTGTTGAATTAGTGTGCAAGATTGCAGCCGATATATTGTTACTATTGAAGTACGGTAGTCTGAAATGACTGATTTTAACTGTATTGGAAGGCTCCAAAACAATGTTTTTAATGAGTATTGGTGTCTTAACAGTGATATTCCATCACTGTCCTGAGTGTGTTTAGTTTTCGTACATTGGCACAATGGGCTCGTGTGGAATAGTTACGTTAGAAAACGTATTTCCGCTCACATCACGACGCATTTGAACTACGCGGTAGGCGGCATCCTTAACAACTATTTTTAAAAATCATTAAAATATGATAGTTCAGTAAGGTATTAATTAAGTATCCTCATGAAGAAGCAGTAAATTTAATGCAAAATACCCATTGTCGGTCGCAAATATGGTATTACGTGTGCATGTTGAAGAGTGAGCAGTGTTTTATTTGAATGGGACGTTATGAAATAAGATCGAATTGGCCAACGAAAATTTGTGTACGCAGATTACTCACATGAAACGTTTCAATACAAAAAGTTAAGGCTCGGTACTCTAGTTTAATAAACACTGTGCATTACGAAGCAATATCTGTGTTTTATATCATAGCACAAAAGACATAATGGAAATGAGTACAAAAAGTGTAATATTACTCTGTTGCATTTCCCGTTATCTTTCCGTTTTTCCGTACCTTCTGTATTCGACAAATGAATATCGTCTGGGTCATTGTGATACCTGTAATAGAAATAAAATAAATATTATTTCAGTTTGACATGAATTAAAAAGGTATTTTAATGTTTAGCCAAACAAAGTACCGCACTAACTCAGCTTTAAAATCCGTTTTATAACTGTATGTCAGCGCACACACTATACAAAGGAAGTGGAGTTGTGATACACCAGTACTAGAGACATGAACTTTTCGCGAAAAGAAATTTGCCTCACTTTGTGTCAGTGACTTGTGTGTACGTCTGCAGACTTGCTTCACGGTCAGAGATAGGATGTTTTGACATTCGTGTGTCGTGGGGTTTTACACGCAAATCACAGACGTGTGGTGTTACAGTAACCTTATTGTGATTGGTACAGTCAAATGAGAAACGTCACAGTTCAAAGGCACGCTGCCAATATCTATGAAGCACAACTGCAGACGTGCACATAAGGTACTGAAACAAAGTGGGGCAAAATTCTTTTCGCGAAAAGTTCATGTCTCTAACCAGTACACATTTTTAACAAGTACCGTCTTGGCAATTATTTTTTCATGCCGGGCGTAAATCGTGCGAATAAAACGTCAGGAGAAGCGCAATTATTCAACCAAACGCATTGCTGTGCCCCTTCTTACTGTCTTGGCCCACACCCAAATGTTTCACTACCGACTGTTTCACATTTACTCGTTTCATTTTGTTCGTTACTTTAGCCTCAAGATCTGATGAGATATAGTTAGATACATGCGAAATTCGTGTTATTTCTTGCCTCCAGGCTAGACTCCAAATGGTTAAAAACTATATACTCGTCCAACTTCTCTCATAGGCAAACAACGCCGTGGTGTGCCGGGTAAAATGCATCTGAACAATAATTAGAAGTTGCATGTTTGAATGCCCAACCTACTATATAGCGGTCACACGCCTGGCTGACATCACGTAGATAGAGACGGGAAAATTCGCGAGTTTCCTGAGTTGTAGGCTGGCCTCCAAGAACACGTGTGTATTCAAGCAGACATTATCTGCTCACTGACTGCTCGATGACGCTGTGATATGGGCCTAGTTGCTTCTGTACTATTGACTAAGCCACTTGCAGCAAGTGCCAAATATGTCACGGGCCAATTGCGAAAGTGGTACAAACTTACAGTTGCTGGAATCATAGCTTGGGGCCAAAAGAAAACGCGAATTGTTCAGGCCTCTACACATAGAGGCTACGGCCAGTGTCATCTCATACTGTAATACTGTATATACAGGACTGCTAAGTATAGTCTGCTACTAAATAATGACTCGAATTTTGCAGGTCCCTAGCTATAGTTATCTACAAGAGTCATATGACAACATTTCCCATTGCTTACATTTTTACGTAACTTAACAGAACCTGTATCTGTTGCAAGTGATTTTCTTACATAAAATTTGCATGTTGCTTGTGTATATTATGAATCTACTGTTTCCACGAGAAGATTTTTATACAAGTGCAACTTCTTCATAACAGTACGTATTTTGGAATGAACGTCTTGAAATTCAAACATGTAACCTTTAGGTATTTTGGAAGTTTGTCTCTTATTGTGTACATTTTATTGTTTACTGAAGTGAATACAACCACCATACTAAAACGATGTATACGAATCAGCCTTTTCGATCATTATTATAAAATCTAAGTTAATATTACGTACTTGCTACAAGTTAAGAAAGCGATATAATTTCCTTTTTAGAACATAATTTTTCTGCAAAATTCATGAATAAAGTTATATGATGTTTTCGTGAGTACTCATAATTTAATATAGTTTGTTTTCGTATTTGGTAGACGGAATTTGGGAAATAATTTATCTGTGGACAGATTGTACTCAGCGCAACTTGAGATATATTAATAATTTTTCTGAGGGAATTACGGATGCAACTTTTTTTTTGTATTAAATATTTGTAATCTCTGCTCATTAAATATATACGGTACGTACTAGTAATATTAGCAGTGAATTTTAATATAATATATTATATTTTCATTTTAGAAGGAAAACTAATGTCACCATATTTGTGTTTTCGAATGGATCGACGAGGTCAACTGCCCGGCACGGGACCAGCAAACTCACCAACTCAGCAGAAACTTTTTTTTTTTTCTTGTTCGCAAGTCAGCAGTTTCTCACCTCGGGCCCGGGGTAGCCAGAAAGAGGTTTTGGGGTGGGGGTAGTTGGTCGCCGCCGAACTCGGAACGGCAAAGTTCCATTTCGCAGGCGTAAACTTTGCCCTCTCGGCCGACCTGAGGCCGGCCACTCTCGCTGTTGACGGTTCGCTACGTAGAAAGGGAGAGAGAGAGAGAGAGAGAGAGAGAGGAGAGAGAGGCAGAGGGCAAGTTACTTCGGCGACGCGAAGAGGTCCACGAGTCACTCACTCTCTTCCTCCGGGAACTAACCGGAGCCAAGGCTTCTGAAAACAAACCCAACTTTAATAATGCAGTCGCATCGAGAGATTGGCTCTGAAGGGTTTGGGGGGGGGGATGTGTATCTCCAGTCTCCTGGCCGTGGGAACCGACGTGGGACGTAACCAATCCATCTTCCACTCGCGAGTCGTGTCGTCGTAGTGGGGATGCCCTCTACTGCTGATACTACTGGCTGGAACAGATTTCACTGATATTCTGTCAGTGTACGTCAGCAGTAACGGAACCGTGCACGTAATCACAAATTATTTCCTCATAGTCGGTGATTTGGGAGTTTCGGAAGATTGGCAGCTATGCGCCTGTAAATAAAAGAAAATGTGTGCGTGGTAACGAATGTAAACGACAAACACTGTTCCATGTCTTATTTAAAAGGTTACATTCTTTAAAGAATAATTTGTTTCACAGAATTAAAATATGTTCACATGTATCGCAATGGCGGTATGAATGTTTATAAAAGTTTCTAGACGACTGATGGGGTACACGCCACTCAGCCTAAAATTTTTCAGCCTAAATTTAGGCTTGGCTTCAAGTCCTCGTGCAGCGAAATGACGCGGGGCGCATTTGCTGCTATACTCTTCGCCTTCGCCAATCGTGTTTGCTGGTGATGACGTCAGTGCGTCCGGGGTTCATTGGCTTGGCGTAGTCAGCTGAACCCCGTGCCGAAGCTTGCCGAAGATTGTCGAAGCCTGGGGCTATTTTGAATGCCCGCCTGTTAGTTGATTTGGTGAGCCCCTTGACGTCAGCTGACGGGAGCGACGTTCTCCAGGCTGCCAACTGCAGTGGTGTTTCTTGGTGTCACCGCATGTCCGTCTTGGCGCTGCAATTTCGACGACCTTCTCCAAGAACTTTCGAGATGTTTCAACGATGGTCAACAAAACCAGGGGAGATGGCAATGGCTGGTATATGTATTGGTGCCAGACGCGGGGGAAGACAGAGGTGGCCTGGCTTTAGGAGAGCCCAGTGATGGCTGAGCATTAGGATGACTAGGATTGATTTAGTTATGTAATTATTTCTATTTTATGACTGTTACTATGCCCGAGGAAGGTTCCATTGTGGTATGGGGTTGATGATTGCTGATGATCGCGGTTACTCAAATTTATGAAACAGTTGTATCATTTTCACGGGGTCGTAAACTTGGTTGTTCGCCCTAGCTTATGTGTCTTTAACTTTATGGGGAATGTTTTCTGTGTTAGTTGAGATTTTATTATACCCATGTTGGGCGTGTCTTCTCGTTTTAGGCTAGTAACAGTATCTTTTGCTAGTTGTTTTTGTATAAATGATCCTGTTATTTATTTGTAAACTTGAAGTCTATATATATAAATGAAAGCTGACTGACTGACTGACATATCAAACTGCAGTCCAAACCACTGGACGTAGAATCGTGAAATTTTTTGTGGGGGTTCCTCTTAGGTCGTAGGCGAGCACTAACAAGGGATTTTTCGATTCATCCCCTAAGTGGGTGAAAAGGAGTGAAATGTATTTCCGAAGGAACATCGTTAGATTTCGAACCCGAAGACCTATCATAGTGATTTTTACTTTAATAGGACACTCGTAAAAATGAATATTGGCCAATTTAAGGATTTTTCGAAATTCAACATTTAAGGGGGTGAAAAGACCTTAAATGTGTTTCCGATTAACCATCGATATCTATCGAATCCTTCGGTATAAAGAGTTGGTATTCACTTCAAAATATTGCTTACGGAAATGTCCAAAAAGCTGTTTTAGGATTTTTTGAAATTTGACCCCCAAGCAGTAAAAAGGGGCAAAATGTGTTTTTTTATGAATCGTCTATATCTTTGAAACACAATTGGCTATCGTCGTGATTTTTACTTTAATTTGTTACGTATACAAATCTCTATGACAGGACTCCAAGACGTTTCGAAATTCTTTAGTTACGGGGGTGAAAATACGTGAATTGTGTTTTCGATTATCCCTCCATATCTATAGAACCAATCGATATATCGAAGTGCTCTTTGCTTTAAATTGATGCTTTTGTAATTATCCCAAATACCATTACAGTATATCTTCCAAATTCAGCCCTAAACCGGTTAAAAAAAGGGTAAAATGTGTTTTCGATTCACAATAGATATAGATCGATCCCGTAGATTTTTATATAACGACGTGATTTTTGTTTAAGATCGATGCTTACTCAAATGCCTGCAAAGTAATTTCAGGAATTTTTGAAATTCGCCACCTAAAAGGAGGTGACAAGGGGTGAAAAGTGGTGAAAAGTGTTTTCAATTAATCGTCGATATATTTTGAATTCAGCGGGCTAATGTGTTTTTTACGTCCACGAGACACCAATAAAGTATTCTAAAACATGATTAAAGGGTTTTTCGAAATTAACTATCGTAAGTGGTGAAAGACCTCGAATGAGTTTTAGATAAATTCTCGATATCTATCGAACCTGTCGAGATATAATTAATTTTTGCTTCAGGATGAAGGTTACAGAAATAATCGCAAAAGCGTTTTAAGATTTTTCGAAATTCGATTTCTCAGTACTGTGCAGGGGTGATATGTGTTTTTTTAGTGATTGGTCGATTTTGATTCGACTGAACGGGCTAGCAATGTGATTTACACTTCAGTTGGTTATTTATACAAATGTATAAGACGTGAACGTAAACAATTTCGTAATTCGACACCCAAAACGGTGAAAAAGCACAAAATTTGTTTTCCATCAACCCACGATATCTATCTAACCAGTAGCGATATTGAGGTGTTGTTCGCGTCAGAGTGATGCTTACATAAGTACTTAAAAATTATATGCATTTTTTTCTACTTTATAAAATAACGTGATTATCAAGAATAAAACTTAGTTGGTCAACATTCAAGGCAGACGATCCAAAAAGCGGGAACGATCAGCGAGAAACAACCTATACAGGAGTTTCACTCTACAGTTACCTATCGAGACGTGGTGTTGTAAAACCTATATGAGACCAGGACACAAATATTTTATTTTTTAAAATTAAATTTTATTTTCATGATATATTTCAACATTAGGTGACGCAGTTGTTTGTTACTCAGGTCTATATTCCGGGAGGTTCCGGGCTCGAATTCCATTAAAAGCTGCGTGCGAACGTTCAATTCTGACACACAAAACTACAAGACAGATCGAATTAGTGCAATTTACATGTAGTCTTTAAAAAGGGTAAAATTACAGTTCGCTTTCCACTCTACTTCATCAGCTGACATATCATCGGTATGTTGTCAAAAGGGATTAAGTCATAAATGTTATTTTGTTTTAAAACACTGTTAAATTGTAGAAATTAACAAAAATGTGGTAAGTTACTATAATACTGTGTCATAACAATAGGAAACGACAAATAGACTTTAAACTCGGGCAATTGTCCGTGAACAACATATACATTATTCCTAGCATTATTATCATTTTATCTCATTTTGACTTGGTCACTTTTGGCAGTAAGCTGACGATATATCATCTCCCTAATCTCAAGTTTGGGGCACCAAATACGTTTCCGAAACCTTTACCCACTGAAACTTTGTAATGGCAATAAAGTTAAGGTGAATATTTTGAAAATATATAATTGAAGGCACCGTCACCAATGGTTGTACACAGGGTGAACAGATGTTTCTCATTCGATTAACCTCTTACCTTAATTGTCTGTAACTACCCCACAACCTCAAAATGACAGGGTTATAGATAAGGCCCAGGCGAAGTCGCTGTTAGTGGCAGGGACAAACTTAAGACTGCTTTTCGCGTGGACAGCTATAGCTACTAATCCTGCTGCAGAATTAGTTCAACTAGCCGCTTGAACATTCTAACACTTGAAGACTGAAGTACCAATCTTGTGTACAAAGAGGTTTTTCAATTAATGTAAATATTATCAGTTACGAATAATATCCGCGAGCAAAGTCGCGGGGGACTGCTAGTGTATATATATATATATATATATATATATATATATATATATATATATATATATATATATATATATATATATGTATACACATAACTTCTTAGAGAAGTTAATTCATATTTTTCTATTTACTTGTTGAACTTGGGATTTTTTTCCTCATATGGTACTAGGAATACATTTATATTTTATTTTTATATTATACTTTTGCCTTGTTGGCAGCTGTGTACCTGATTATTGTTCTAGTCACGTGTAATGTTTAATTATTGTAATACAAGTAAGTGCATAGTTTAGAAAAATATATATTACGCCCACCTTAATAAATGGACAAAACTTAATTATCTCATACTTAATTTATATATGTAGTTCTTTTGCACTCCTATCAGTATCGTTGCATCTGTTAATAATTGTTTTCTACAATTTCTTTTAGTATTGTAAACCCTAGAAGTCATGGTTACATTGTACGGCTTTAGGCTGAATGACTGTAGGCTGAAAGATTTTAGACTGTGTAACTTTAGGCTGAATAAGATCGAAGTGAGGGTTTTGGGCTGAACGATTTTAGGCTGAGTGACGGTTGTCCGACTGATGTCAGTTTTCGCTGACACTACACATCCTCCCGAACTCCAGTGGTATCAGTGGTCGTGTAGCCTCGCACGAGGAATCAGTCGTTGACAACTCTCAGTGACCTTGAACTACTCGCTAACAGTATTGGAACAATAACTGACATTACTGAAACCCCTCGCCAGTGAAGTACGTGAGTATCAGAACGCGGCGTACATCACCCATAATATGTAATCATCGGCTTCCATTGCGAGACGAGCGTCCGGTAACCTGGACTGGGTTAATTCTACTACAGGATATAAATGAAATGTGACTTCTTATGGGAGAGTTTGACACAGGGAAAATAAATACTGCTAGTTTTGCTGCTATCGCTAAGAGACCAGAAGAGTATGAAACTGTAGTCAAATTAAATTTAATTACGCTTGGAAATTACAGAAATCATTTAACTTAATCTTAAAGTGAAAACAAACACATTGTACGCTTTAAATCATTAACTTTATTTAAGTTAAAATTCAGGAAATCTCTGTTATTGGTCAGTTTGCGCCTGTTACCAATACGAGCGCTCAAGCGGCAGAACTTTTCCCTGTGACAGATTCTTAACATTGATCTTTGTAACCTGTAGTATAATTAACCAAACCTGAACACATGTTATGATCTGCAGTGATTGCACATGCATGTTGGAATAAAATCAACCAGCAGTGGCAACTAAGGGTGTGCTAAAAACCACACTACATTGATAGTCGTAACACTTTGCTCTGTGAAATAATAAATAAATATCGTATGGGGTGTGTACCCTAGGACATTGAAGGGTAAACAATGCTACTGGGCGCCTCAAGGCATATGATTGCCCCGGAGGATGACACTGAATGAGGAACTTCAATGGTGATGCGCCGGAATGAGAGGGCAGGGGGAAACGGCAGATCCCCGGGAAAACCCGCTGACCAGCAACATCGACCGGCACTGTTCCCACATGCGGAAATTAGGGGCCCGACCCCGCATTGGATCGAACCCGGATCGCCTCGGTAGGAGGCGAGTGGTTCGATGTTATGTGGTGCAGCGCTGCATGGTGAACCTGAAACGAAAATAATCGTTACACTACGATGTATGTTCATGACGTGTATGTAAGTTAGATACATTGTTGGTATGTAGGTGTGTTCCTTTATTTTCAATAGGAAAGCAATACGGTCTTTGTAAACTGCTTTTAAATTCATTCCGTCGACATTCTTCTTGCTTTTATTTTTCATAAGGCTAAAATAATAAAGGAAATTTATTTTGGTTGCAGTGACGTATTTGTTATATTAGGATGTGCGGTGAAATGTTAGCACAGATTATTTATGGCAAGTCTAATTTAACCCATTGACATACACATACATTTTTTTCTTTGGTGTTGAAAAGTTAATATATTCTCGTTCACTCAAGCAGACTAGATGTAAATAGATTACATATCACAATACAATAATTATGTGAAAAATATTATGTGAGAAGTTATTAAGAAGAATATATGTGTGTTGTAAAAGGGAATTAATGCTGCCTATTCGAAATCAAATGCTTTTTACCGATTTTCAGCTGTGTACAGTTTCGTCAATAGTTTAAGGTCCTTTGAATCAATACAGTAGTTATGTATAAAACTCGGAATGAAATATTGAGTGGTTAGTGAATTTGTTAAGTACAATTCTGAAAATAATTTATCTCCGGAGATACCTCAGCAAAGTTTAGTGCACATTGTTTTAATTTTATACTAAATAATTAGTATAAATATGATAACACGACGATAGATTTGTGTTAATGTTGACAGTTGAATCGAGACGTGTTTATAGAAGAATCAATACATATACTTCCGAAAAATAATCTTTTAATTAACGGTCTGAGATATGTAACATTAAAGTGGCGTTTTGATATATAAATTTATTACAGTTTCATATATCACAAAACCTACGTCTGTGGTTTGAATTTATGGTACAATGTTGTGCAAGGAACCAAATGTTATTTCTGCCGTTTAATAAACAAAACCCAACACACACTTTGCCTCAATATATTTCTTTGTGGACTATCTGATAAGTACAAATTGTATAATCCCTAGGTGATTTATTGAGTAACTGTTACCGACCTTAAGCCGATTATTTAATTGGTTGTTTTATGTAAGGTATTGTAACATATAAAGTGCGGAGAGTATTATACGTAACTTCACCTCTCTCACTCATACACCAGACATGAGCTTATTGGGCTCGCAATACTATAACGAGAAATGTCAGTCCTTGCCCAGTCTACAAAATTATAATATTTCTAAGAAACAAAGTAGCACATGGAAGTTTACTTTCAGGAACTTTATATTGTTTAAATTT
>PNEQ01034010.1:0-17625 GCA_003012365.1 Medauroidea extradentata | reverse complement strand
AGGAGTAATTGTGTGCATAACTAATTGTGTTGTGAGAGTTCTAGTTGATTACTGTTTTGTGTATTTCATAGCTTTGTGAGCTATTAAATCCAGTACTTAATTTAACTCTTTTATTTGTAATTATAGACCTCTATCCCAAAGAACTCATGGGAATTGCCCACATATAAAGTTTGTGTGTTCTCAAACTTGTAACAATACTTAAATTTAGTGGTTTTATTTACTACTGGTCATATGAGATAGACATTAGAACATCCCAGATTTTTGGCGTGGGCTATCGTGATCGGTACCAGTATGCGGCGGAATTAAGTACAGCACTTTTGTCACTCAATAAACACAATGAGTAAGTACGTATTTGCTCTATACAGTAATTTTTTGTGTATTTAAACTCACCTTTTATTAAAACCGTTACTGCGTTTTCTTCGAAATTGCTGGAATTATAAACCAAGAAACATAAAGGTAACATACTCAGTAAGGAGTATGTGTGTTTTCCTGATGCAGCAACTGAAATAAAAAAGGTTAATAAACTTAACACTAGGTAAAAAAAAAATGAAACTGTAGCCAACGTAGTTAAAGTAAATTAAATTAAAATACCTACAGCTTCAAATAAAAACTCCAATTTATTAAAGAAAATAATAAGTTATACAATTTATAAGAGTTATCACAAATAAAATTAAACAGACCATCTAATGACTAGAAAGGAATGACAATTTAAGAAGACTGATTTTAACATTTGGAAGTTATGGCACAATTATCAGTTAACAATTTTTTAATCGAACTGAACATTAGCAAGTTTTCAAGAGAACAAGTAAAGAATTATTTAAAACAAATTACAAATGAACATTAAAAATTATTTTTAATCGATGATATTTAAGACCTCCATTTACAAATTAATAATTATTATAATTATTTTTTTTCCATTTACAAATTACGTTAAACTTTCGCGTGTGAGTAGGTGTTCAGACTGAAACTCGCGCTCTCTCCCGGTTTAAATTCTCACAACAAATAAATTTAAATTTTAACTTTACAGGTAACTTTTAACTTTACCTTCTATCTTTGACCATGCCGTCTGCCTTAAAAACAAAAACACTAAATAACCAAATTTATTATAACCTCATTTGCTAACGCCTCTACAGGCGGGATACTTAATGTTTCGTGGCGTCGGTCCACCACAGCCAGGGCCTCCAATCCTCGGCTCCCGGCCAAGCCCCTGGAAGCAGGCTTCTCTGCCGACACCAACACTACGAATGTCACTAACTTCTATCCAAAACAAGAGTATCACCGACCTTCTAGCCCTTGGGAGGTGGAGGCCATCCCAAGGCTGACGATTCATGCCCGAAATTACATAGCAAATAGCCTGAGGTTCCAGTTAGGTCTCCGGTCCCGACAACACGACTGTTCCCGGCAGACGACGAAGATTAACCCCTAGTAAATGTCCTCCAACTGCCCCTTTGACGTGGACTCTCCTGCCGAGTCAGCGAAGCTCTGGCCAGTAACCCCGGTGTGGCCGACACTCAGGCACTGAGTTTAACAACTAAGGCCCCTTGTTGCCAGGTGAAGAACTGTCCATCTTGCTAGGAGAGGTGGCTGGCCCGCGGTAGTCAGGCTACTTCCTTGAAGTAGTCAGCGAACCCGACTCAAAGGCAAGCGTTCGTTACGAAATAACCAGACCTCCGCCTTCCCACAGCAGAGACATGAATTCCCAACACTCCAAACAAGATTAAAATTAAAATAAAAATTTACGACGTGATAATATAAAATAGTTCTATCTTAGACAACAATTTTTGCAATGACTGTCGGGTAGCGAAAACCGGACAAAGATTATTGCCCTCATGTTTCAATATTTAAATATGGGATACTTCAATGTAGACAATTAAAAAACCAGTCACGCAGCAGAAATCGAATACACGAACATTTCTGAAATTGTATACAAATTAGTGGATCAAAATAAATACATTTATTTATTTTAAATATTTTAAGAATTTTCAACTTCTTAAATTTCAATGTGGTTAAAATTTTGTTTTCTAAATTTTAGTATCGTATTTCTTTCGTGATTTCGAAATCATATCAACCTGCGGTTGTGACGTCATAAGTGAATCTTGAATCCTATCCCTGGCTGCCTTGTGAACGGATCGGCCATAAATGACTGCTATTATATTTCCACAGAGATATATTTTCTGCTATTTTGTCATGTAAATTTTAGAATTGAACAGTAACTCCGTGTTATGCGTACTATTTTTAAAATTATTTTTGTGTTACTTGTAGGAAGAAATTGCATTGCAAGTGAGAGTGTAATACTTATTTAAACCGAACTTAAAAAGGAAAATATAACTTTAAATAAAATATTTAAATACTACATATGTTTATGGTTTTAGTAATATTAGTATTTGTAAATATGATATACTGTTGAGCATGTATAACATTCCAGTTACTTAACTTTATTATTCGACAATTTCTTAAATAATCTGCAGATAAAGTAACTTCTGTCTGATTACTTGCAAAGTTTTAGCCAATGTACGATCTTAATACAAACCAACCAATATGAAATGACCTTACTATATACAAGTAACCCATCATTAGAGAAAGAGGTTTCGCAGTCTCGCATACGTCTTAAATTTCATCATATGATTATATTCATGTGACATAATTTTAGAACAGCTGATAAAATAATGCTATTAGAAAAAAAGGTAAAACTACTGGAAATTACCATACGGTGAAAAGTAAGGCGTATCTAAGATGGCGAGACCTTGTTCTCTAGTTATGGGCTATATGTATGCAGGATACACGAGGTGATCGTGTACCTGGAAATACGATGTTTTCATATGTTCTCAGGATCTCCTGGAGAAGTTGGATAAAGTGAACCTCCAGAAGATGCGGGAGGTGGATTGCTTGAAGCACGAGAAGGAGAAATGCATCGACGCAATCAAGGAAATTCAGGTATTGTTTGTTCATGTGTCGTCACATTTACCTTGCGCTCACTCCCAATTCTACTTCATCGCTCAATGTGTTCCATCACAGTCGTCTAGTACATGTAGCGTGAAAACAATATATGTTTCGTAAATATGAGTTATTGTGACTTTTACCAACTTGCTGGTGAGAAATCTGTGGATGTGTTATGCATTTTGGTTATAAATGTGTTCAAACACGATAACATAATTAGTGACTGGAAAGATAAGCAGATTGTTACAGGATGGTAATTGTCCAACTCAAACAATGAAGTACAAGCTTTAAAAGCTGCTAACCTAGGGAATAAAGCATTTCACGAGGGAAACTATGCAAATTACTTATATTTAATCATAATAAAGTTTTTTATAAATAACTAAACACAATTTATAATAGAATGTATATGTCGAAACTCATAGTTTCCTGTACACAAAAAAATAAATGCTGGTAGATTTCCATTGCGTGCAATGTTACACAGGAAGGTTAAATTGATCAAAACACCGTCGGATATAGCAAAAAAAAAAAAAAAAAAAAAAAAAAAAAAAAAAAAAAAAAAAAAAAAAAAAAAAAAAACCTTACTGGCGACGAACCTACTAGAGGACTCGCGCATGTTTATTTGAATACATTCAGCAGCCATGCTTGATCTACAAAACTATACATCTAAACCGAATATACGCAATTAAATTTAACTTGTATTAAATGTCCCACCAAAACACAACCGTGTTTATAACATATGTCTAGTTCGTTCTCGAAGCTGCCAATAAGTCAGAAACAGACCAAATAATACGACTTTTCGGAACTAGATAAGAAATAAGTGACAACAATCAAACATAGTTCGGAGCTCGTGTATTTACTCCACGAAACAAAGCGAAGTAGTTCTGCAATTACTGTGACGTAGTATCTAGCACATATAGGACCGCCCTCATGTCAAACGCATAGAAGGATATGTGGTAGCACAATAACCAACTGGTAAGTAGGTAATACATACTCGACGTGTTTGTTAACCTATGTTTGAAAATAGAATTGTCAAATAAAATAAAAGTATAACAAAAATGTTAAAATAATGAGTTCTCTAAAAATGAAAAGTAATTACACTCTTTGAAATTCAACAATTCTGTAAATCTCCTTTTAATATTTATACGCAAACTGTGATGATTTCAAACACAAAGGACAAAGTTTCCTTTGCGCAGTAATATTTTCGGGTGTTTAAAAGTGACTTTGGTGATATTTATGGTTAACTAATAAAATAAACCAGTATTAACTTTACATTCATTAAAGAAATTCATTAAAGAAATAATTCGAGCTGAATTGCTGTCGTTACAAACGAATTCCTAACAATTATGGCAGTGATGCTATCTTCGCCTTCGCACTTTAAGGGATTTTTTCTTTATATTAACCCTGAGTATCCTCTATCACTCACCTAAATTTCCTGATTTTCTGTCACGAGCAACGACATACCCACGTTTGGACAAATGTTCCGTGCGGTGTCCAGACATATTTGTACAATAATTTGGAAAAAGTTAGTCCGCATCAAAACAAAGCATGATTTTTAACTTGTGTTACAAATTTTAGAAGGTAATTCCTAAAAAAAATATCAGTAAAAGTTACATAATTTAATTTTTGCCAAGCGCTATTTTTAAGGGAATAAATCCTCCCTTGAAAATCGAGTACAGAAAATGTATTTTGGCAAAATTTCGGAATGGACACGGATTTAAATTACATTTCTGTGCACAAACATTTGTGTTATTGAGATTCTCAGCACATAAATAAATCGCTCTTTTAAACTCTCCCCTTCGTGGAAATAGCAGGGGTGTAATAACCCTCTTATTGACTAGAAATTTTGTATTGTTGGGTTTTGTAAATATTACATGTTGACATTCTGAGCAGCAAACCACAGCCTAAGCAACACAAAATGTCTGGTGATTACAAGTCGCTAGAATTCACCTTCAACGAGAGTATTTTACGAACTACCATGCATAACAGTAATGGTAGCAATGCCTGAAGACCTACGTAAAATACTTAACTCTCGCTGAAAATGTTTCATAAAACATATATTATTTACTACTTTACATTTTTCGATGTAGTTATTTTAAATGGATACGATCCTTATAATATTCAGATGAAGAGTGTGTCCACGATTTAACGAATACGATTCATGAAGGAATCGCGAATATTCGCAAAGAAGTTGCGATTATTCACAAAGAATCGCGAATAAGTGGCCAAGATTCGAGAACAAATCATGGACGAGACACGAATTGTCACGTATGAGTTACGAAGGAGTTAGTATTGTAACTGTGCGTCTCGAGGGAACATAATAAATCAAAACATATCCATAGAAAAAAATATATTTGACGTAACCACTGACGGAAGCAACGATGACATTGCTGATGAAGCAAAATATGAAGATTATTCCGACACTAATATATGACATCTGTCCCGTGGCGGCTTATCCCGCGTGTACTATAGAAAATAGTAAATAACTTTTAATTACGTACTAATTGATAATGCTACTATATTCTCTGTATATCTTTAATTTGCGAATTACCTTATAAACAGGTTTGAATAAATATATGTACGCGAACTTTAAAGGAAAGAACATGTCGATTTCTCGTCAGGTTAGTTACATTCAAAAAATTATTTTCCAGCTTTTCACCCTCTTAAATTTCGTTCTTCGAAAAACAATAAATTATTTGTATATATTTACTTACGCAACTTTTCGACTCACAGAGCATATCGATGGCTCATTAGGTTACTGAGATATCGTGGATGAATCGAAAATATGTTTTCCAGCTTTTCAACTATTCCTTTCGAATTGCTGGAAAAGCTGAAATGTGTTATTTTGTAATTACGTACGCAATATTTTAAAGCAAAGTGAATATCGATACCTCGTCCGGTTGGTTCCTTACATAAGTAACATTTTAAAGGAAAAACATTACTATACCTCACCATTTTAAAGCAAAATCCACATCCATATCTCAAAAGAGTTCAGGAGGTACGCGTGATTAGTTGAAAACACGTTTAATTTTCTTATCGGCTTTCAAAGACAAATTTCGAATAATTTTAATGCTCTTTTTAGACATTTACATGAGCACCATTCTGATTCAAAGATCACCTCAATATCTTAAGTGGTTTAAGAGGAATAGAGGGTTTATTGGAAATACATTTAACCGCTTTTTACTCCCATCTTTTCCTAATTTAGAAAATTATAAAAATTATGAAATAAGCATTTGCTTAGGCGACGTTTTGAAGCAAAAATATTAACAATATCATCAGGTTAGAGAGTTATCGACAATTTCGCGAAAACACGTTTCGCCCCCTCTCACCCCTTTAATTTTAGATTTTCGAAAAATGCTTCCATAGAGGGTACCTACGCCGTGAGGGGAAGCTACGATGAATAATTCACGTTTCTAGGTCCTACGGTTTGGGCTGTGCGTTGATGAGTGAATGAATGAGTGAGGTACTTCATTTTATGTAGCCTATAAGGTTGACTGTGTGCGTGTGTGTGTATAATATATATATATATATATATATATATATATATATATATATATATATATATATATATATATATTTATATAATGAAGTTTTTAAAGGTAATCACTGTTTTGCATTAAAACAAATATTTTTTTGAGTCGTAAAGACGTAAAGAGTTACAGTGGTTGCGTACAGCCATGTTATTATTTGAACTGTGAAGAGGTAACATCTTAATCAGTGAAATTGGAAAAAATATTCGCGGAAGTTATTCAAGTTCTTGCTGCAAGGAAATATTTTAAATAAAATAAATGTATGGAAGATGAAGAAACTTGCATTAAGTATGTTAATCGCAATGTGTTATGATGTGAAAACGGCAAAATCCTACTTTGAAAATCGTACACTCTAAATCTGAATTAGAAAATATTCACTGATCCACGCTGATGAATGGAGCAATTTCAACAATATGAATAAGTGAAAATAGTCACTGTTTAGTTAGTGAATATTCACTGATTTCATTAAAGAGTGCCAACATCTCACGAGTGTATCAGAGAATAGTCACAGTTTTTTCCAGTTGTTTTCAAGGAACACTTTTCACTCATTGAATCAGTGAAAAATTACTGGATATTCTGTGTACATTCACTAATTAACGTATGGAATGTTGGTACTCTTTATCAGAATCAGTGAATAGTCACCGATTTCACAGTGGTTTCTCACTGATTCAGTTTGTTGAAACTGCTCCATCCTGCGGCGTGAATAAGTGAATATTCACTAATTCTGATTTAGAGTGTAGCGACATGAAGATACATCTGACTATATTTGAAGACGACATTCCTCTACCTTTCAATAAATATTTATGGAAGTTACGACCGTTATTTAAAAGTGATTTGGTAGATATAGAAGCGATCAACACCGTTGGTGAAGACTTCGGGTCCAATCGTATAAACTACAAAATTATCTACGTCAACACCTTCTACACCCCAATGCAAGTGTCTTAACAAGACATGTGTGTATAAACATAATAAAAGAAGGCATGGGGGAAGTAAATGTAAGATGAATCAATGTGGTACAGCGTATCGGTGTGTCAAGTGTAGTCGGACGTATGGTCGTAATGACAATTTAAGAAGGTACCGATAAACACGTGAAGATCAAGTTGATATTCCAACTACGCAGATAAGTTTGATTTCACTGCAAACTTGTGATGTGAATGAACCTGGCACATCGAGTGATCGGGGAGTTACACCATCAAATACAACCGATCCGTTATGAATAACTTGAAAATGTGTTATCGACAAAGTATCGACGTCGATACTGTGATAAGACTTAAAGCAAATGAACGACATGAGAGAAGTAAAATATGTACGAACAATAATTATTCGGCTTAGTTAACACTGGGATGTTACAGCCCTAACAGCACAAAATGTTTGAGTAATGTAACATAAAAATTTCCACTGAAACATATGAAACCTTTTTAAATGTCTCGGAAATGTTGCTGAAATATCGAAATGTCCACGAACGGTTACATCCCAATGTAACGTTCCAGAAACATTGCTAAATAACATTCCAGGAATAATACAATGCAATATTCTAGAAACATTACAATGCAAAATTCTAGAAGCATTGCAATGCAACATCTATAAACGTTACAATGCAACATTCTAGAAACATTGCATTGCATTTGTAAACATTGCAATGTAACATCTACAAAAAATTGCAGTAAAATTGAAGTGTTTGCAATTATATACTCCAGACTATTTACAAGGTATGCACCACAATCACATAATCCCAAATCTTGAAACTTTTCTTACAAATGTCACTGCTATGTTTTACTTCAAATGCCTTATGATCACACAGAGAAAATGTACCAAATACATAAATTCTGATTACTAGTTGAAATAGACGTCTTGGCTCTTGGGGGTGGATGTCAACAATACAAGGTTTATGTAGTATAATCAACGCTTCTTACAATTTTAGTGAGAACAACAATCTGTGAAACAGTTTTTGTGTATAATTTCTTTATACTTGAGATCTCAGCAATGCCAAGTAATATGGGTTATAAGTATCAAGTTTTTCCCGCTTTTAGATATTCCGAAGTTTTGCCCAAACATTAAACATATATATATATATATATATTTTTTTTTTTTTTCTATGACCAGCAATAAAAATTGGGGAAATACTAATGAAATTGCCAGTGCGAGTCTCGTAAGCTATTTAATTAGTACAACTTACAAAATATAAAAATAATGATTTTAAAATTTCACGTGACAATGGTAAAAAAATGTCACTCAATTTTACTGCTAGCCCTTTTTGTCCTCACGACTGTGCAATAACTTTCCTTTAACCTACCATTTTGATATAAGACTGATCATCTCAACATCGGTAACACCTGGATGGTGCAAACGCATAATTTCCGAAACACCATAGTTATGAGCAATAATTGAAAACCTATTGTATTAATTTTAAAAATTAGGTACGGTATATATCATTATCATGTAATGAACTTTCAAATTGACACTACAAAAATTTGCTAGTCAACACAAAACATGTATTCTGGATAACCAAATCATTTATTATTAAGTTCAAAAAAATAGTTATGGAATGTGAAATAATTATTTCATTTCGAAGCTTAGTTTTTTATATAAATACTAGCAGTCCCCCGCGGCTTCGCGCGCGAGTATTATTCAAAACCGATAGTATTTACTTTAATTGAAAACCTCTTTGTACACCAGATTGGTACTTCATTCATCTAGTGTTAGAATGACAAAGCTGCTAGTTGAGCTAACTCTGCAGCAGGATAAGTAGCTATAGCTATCAACGCAAAAAACAGTCCTAAGTTTGTTCCTGCCACTAATAGCGACTTCACCTGGGCCTTATTTATAGCACGGCCAAGTTGATGTTGTGGGGTAGTTACTGAGTCTTAAATGTAAGAGGTTGATCGAATGAAAAACGTCTGATTTACCCTGTTGAACAACCACTGGTGACAGTACCCTCAATTACATATTTTCAAAATGTTCACTTGAAGTTTAATGCCATTAGAAAGATTTGGTGGGAAAACGTTTCGCGGAAACGTATTTTCTGCACCAACCTTGCAATTAGTAATATGATTATGTGAGTTGATGTTGTTGAGGAACCTAAGTGGAAAGTGAACTGCATAATTCATTTTACCCCTTTCAAATGACTACATGCAAACTACACTAAACCAATTTGCACCTTGCAATTTTCGTGTGTCAGAATTGAACGTTCGCACACAGTTTTTAACGAAATTCGAGCCCAAAACTTCCCGGAATGTAGACCTGAGCTACAAACAACTGCGTCACGTAACGTCAAAATAATTAATGTAAAGATATTTTAATTTTAAAAATAAAATATTCATGTCCTAGGCATATAGATGTTGAACAACACCGCGTCTCGATAGTGGAACTCCTGTATAATTTATTTATCGCTGGTCGTACTTGCTTTTCGGATCGTCTGCCTTGAAAGTTCACAGACTTAGTTTAGTTACTAATAAAAAAATTATCTTGTAAAGTAAATAAAAAACTTACAAACAATTTTTAAAATACTTATGTAAGTATCACTCTGACGCGAACAACACCTCAATATCTCTACAGTTTAGATAAATATAATGGGTTGATGGAAAACAAATTTTATGCTTTTTCACGCTTTTGGGTGTCGAATTTCGAAATATTTTAATTTCACATCTTAGACATTTGTATAAGTATCCAATTGAAGTGCAAATCACTACGGTAACCCGTTCAGTCCAATCAAAATCGATTATACATAAAAAATATATAACCCCTGCTCAGTACTGAGAGTACGAATATCGAAGAATCTTAAAACCGTTTTCTGAACATTTCTGTATCCATCATCCTAAAGCAAAAAATAACTGCATATCTCGACGGGTTCGATAGAAACCGAGAATTTATCTAAAACACATTACAGGTCTTTTCACCTCCTAAGAGAGTGAATATTTAAAAACCCTTCAATTACGCTGTAGAATACTATATCGGTATCTTGTGAACGTGAAATACATGACAATAGCCAGCTGGGATACCAAAATAGATCGACGATTAATTGATAACACATTTCGCCAATTTTTACCCCTTTTCACCTCCTTAGGTGGCGAATTTCGAAAATTCGTGAAATTACTTTTCGGTTATTTGAGTAAGCATCACTCTATTACAAAAATCACGCCGCTACATAAAAATCGATGGGATCGATATTTATCGATTGTGAATCGAAAACACATTTTACTCTTTTTTCAACCTCATAGGGTTGAATTAGAAAGATATATTTTAATAGTATTTGGGATATTTTAAAAGCATCATCCTAAAGCAAAGATTAATTCGATATTCCGATTGGTTCTATAGGTATGGAGGAATAATTGAAAACATATATCACGTATTTCACCCCCTTAATTAAAGAATTTCGAAACGTCTCGGAGTCCTGTCATAGACATTTGCATACGTAACCAATTGAAGTAAAAATCACGACGATAGTCAATTGTGTTTTAGTGATATAGACGATTCATAAAAAACACATTATGCCCATTTTTACTGCTTGGTTGTCGAATTTCAAAAAATCCTAAAACTTATTTTCGGGTATTTACGTAAGCAACATTTCAAAGTGAATACCAACTCTCTACCCCCAAAGGTTTGACAGATATCGATAGTTAATCGGAAACACATTTAAGGTATTTTCACACCCTTAAATGTTGAATTTCGAAAAATCCTTAAATTGGCTAAAATATGAATTTTTATGAGTGTCTTATTAATGTAAAAATCACAATGACAGGCCGTCGGGTTCGAGCTATATCGACTTTTCTGCGGAAACACATTTCACCCCTTTTCACCCTCCTTAGAGGTCGAATTTCGAAAAATCCCTTCTTAGTGCTCGCCTACGACCTGAGGGGAACCCCCACAAAAATTTCACGATTCTAGGTCCAGTGGTTTGGGCTGCAGTTTGATTTTTCATTCAGTCAGCATTCATTTTATATACATGATGTTTCTTAAATAGGGGAACAAACTCCGCTTGCGTGTTCCTCACGAAAAACTATGACGAAAACATATTTTGCACTTTTCACCTAAACGCAATATTAAGGGAGTAATGGGCCTCTGAACATCGAATTTTAAAACAGTATTTTCCCAAAATGTCGGAAACTAATTGACATAAAAATACTATATTTTCAGCATTGCTTAATGCTATTGGGATCTGCAAACCGACAGCGAATGTTGGTTAATACCCTCCGCCCTTATGAAAATAGCAGGGATGGCTACCCTCTAATTGCATATAACTTTTTTACCGTCAGGATTTTCGAACATCTGAAGATGGTTTATTGAGTAATGTTACCTGTCTAACAAAAAAGGTCCTTTTGTTGCAATAGTCTAGGACTCATGGTTTTCTTTAAAATCACAAATGAAGCTACAGCAATAGAGTTCCCGAAACAATGGTATCATGAGGTAGAAACATGTAGGTAACGTTGAATGTGCACCATCAACAATTCAAGGAACACAACAAAATAACACATGAACGCACTATTGCCTATGTTGTATGCTGTGTATCTTAGGTGCAAAACACCCTGTGTATAGAAATGTGACAAAATGAGAACATAAACTATCATGGATTTACATGAAAGTTGTTTAGAGCTCGATGCCGAGCATATTAGCGCACATGTGATATATGCCTACTGAACATGCATTCAAGGTGACACAGGTTCGAATCCTGACCGGACCATCACTGCCACTACCTTAAAATTTTCTGAGTGTTTATATCTATCAGTTTAATCTCTAATGATGTCCCACTTATCGTTTTGATCTGTTTTAAAATATAATAAGTGCGGAGACGTATTCACTCGACGCAATACTGCTTCTAGGTATTCATTCATTTCTCTCGAGTCGATTCAGTCTTAAATGTTTCGGTGAAATCCTGAACAACACAGTATTCATAATGGATTCGTTTCCCCTCACAGCAGGTAGTCACTGCGAGTAGTTTTAACACTTGCCACTATCCAGCAAAAGCAGCACATCCTAGACCATAATAAGATTATTTTTTTTATTTCGACATTTTAAGCAAACTATGAAAGTTAGCTTTATGAAACCAACTGCATCTTGAAATTCTGTTAAGTGTCTAGGTTTGAAATGTTTTTAATTGTGTTCGGTGAGAAACTTTTGTGTATATCGTAAAATTATAACTTTTTTGCTAAAATGTGACTCCCTATGGTAATTTTTTTAAAACGAACTTTTTACTATCCGATTCTACTCAAACTCATAACAACTCTAGATAAAGGTTAACTTTATTTCGCAAAATAAATCCGGTTGACATATTTTAATTAGGAAACTAGAATTCATGGAAAAGTTTTTGAAATCGACCAATTTAAAACATTTTTCGAAAGTTTATGTAAATACGTATATATTAAATTATTTTGCTGTTCAAATGGTATTTTGAAAGGTTTATCGATAGGGCTCCGTCTTTAACATGAAACTTGAATTATAATAATCGTACATTTATTTCTCGTGTTATAAATGTTGGAACCTGACATGGTCTTCTTATGTACTGCTGGCTGCGAACTATCCGGGATTCTAGCTATAACTCAACCTTAAACTGAATACAACGAAATATGTTCATGTCTTTTATTTCTTTCTGCTACTGACACAGTCTTTGGGTTAGGATGCTTACCACGCTGGTTCTTTGGCGAGGTACCGGTCATTAGTAGTCGCCTCTAGCGCACGACTCGTTTATATGATATAGCATGTAAACTAATACAGGCCTTTCGGCACACCTTTACTCGTTGCCCGTAGAACAACACGTGGTAGGAGAAGCTAGCACTTCTCTCTCTATTGGATTCCACTTTCCTCTTCCTTCTACGAGAAGCAGGTGTCATTTCTATTAAGCGCTGGAGATGCAGGTGTTGGGAGTCCTTGTCTGCAAAATCATCATGAAAATGTGTTAGGATACGCAGCTGTTTGTCTTCGTTAAGTCGCAGAAAACATTGCTGTCTGCAGCTACAAAAAACAATATTTCATCTTGTTGTAATACTAAAACCAGATGATTATAATAATTCTCAATAACATCGTTCAAATCTATGTAGGCCTATAGTTTCCTAACATAACCTCGCCTTTCACCTAAACTACACAATTATGTACGTTTAGTACAAAATGAACATGCTATTTCCTGACATAACCACGCCTTTAAACTTAACAGCACGTTTATGTTCCTTGTTTAAATTACATCGTATGTACAATTTCCTGGCATACCCACAACTTGCATTTATCTGTACTGGTTTGCTGTTTTCCTCGCAGGAACTTCTACGTTTCTGCAGTTTATGTATGCATTTCTCGTCAAAAGATGTTGATAATACAATTTGAACAAATGTCAATGCTCAAAAACTAAAAATACAACAAAATTGTCTATCACTCCCCCTTAAGGCAAAAAGACTAGGTAAACGTCTTTTAGGCAAAATGAATTTATACGAAAAAAACTTTAGACAATACGTCGTAAGAAAACCGATTTTTAAAAAACTATGTATGGCCAACAGACTTTTTAAGACTTAACAAATGGATTTACATTTTTGGCAAAATGGCTTTAGGCTTAACGACTGTAGGAATAATGGCTTTAGGCAAAATTATCTAAGACAAAATGTCTTTTTCGTAATTAATAGGGGTGCTTAGATGATAAGCAAAACCATTTTTAGGTAAAAACGACTTTAGGCAAAACTACTTTATGTAAAATGATATTAGGCATATATTTTGATTGTAAAAACGTTTCCTCTTCTAAGGGAAACAGTTACAAGAAAGTACAAGAAAGGGCAGTACTTGTTCGATATTTCGGAAATATTTCAAGTAAAGGTTCAGCAAGCGAATTACAACTAATCTAGACAGCGTTGCCTGCCGGAGCACACTTGCCCATAAGAAATCCCTAGTTCTGCAATGATAGTACATTATGGATAGTTTCGTCACAATTCCAAGTCATAGGATAAAGGACTGGCGAGTCTGAAAAATGTGGCGCATAACAAAGGGAAAACTCCGGTGAACGTTTTTGAAATGTGCACGCAATGTATTTTTCGCTATTTGTTGGTGAGTTGTTGCTTACCATGATACTTGCTGTACGTAGTTTTGTTGTTTGAAAATAGTACATCTGTGCGTAGAACAAAACAAGTCAATGAGATACAAGTGTGACACGGTAATACGAAATTTGTCCACTTTAGAACCGGAGACGTAATCTCGAGATGCGGCCTGAGCACGAACCTTACACATCACAAATTTCGTTTCCCTGAGAAGCGATACTCTGCATGTTCGCCACATTCGGCATTGGTCTGAGTATGAAAGCCTCGTATTTCGTTATCGCGCTGTACTTTTCGGAGTTTGAGGGTGTTTCACCGGTAGCGAAGGAAATCTATGCACGTCACATACGGTGCATTCCGCTTGCACATCGCGGTATCCTCTACGAGACGAGGAAAATGGCCCGTGATACAAAATAAGTTAACAGGAGTTATTTACTGTAAAAAAATTGAGATTTGATTTTTGTTGCATAATGTTGTTGTTGGTGTCAAAATAGGTACAGTAAAGTTACTACCCTAATAAGCATATTTTTCTCAAAGTAGGAACCAATTAACTCTGAAGGGTAAAATAGTTTACGTACATCTAAGAATAAATAATAACACTATTAATTTAGACATATGGTTAACTATATATACAAAATATAAGTCAGCTTACTGAGTAATATACGCGTACTTAGTTAAATAAAATTGGGGACAAATTTTCTGAGATGTCTCTTCGTCATAAAGAGAAAATATGGCCCCCGTTTTTTTAAATATTACCAAAGGATTAACGAAGTACACAAAAGTCCAGCCAACTGAGTACAATGTGCTCTCTATTATTAATAAACTGCGGAAAATTTATTCGGCAAATAAATATGTCATACTATGATCAAATATAAAAATGGCAGCAGTTATAAAAAATATTACCAAAGGATTAACGAAATACACAAAAGTCTAGCGGTTATGTTATCCAGTAGCCAATATGTGTGGCCTGCTGAGTTTAATTAAATTCAGAAAATATTTCCTCAGATACGTCAAATTATTCTAAACTAAAAAAAAACTACTTTTGAGAAGACATTAATGTAAAGTGGACGAAAAACGCAATCAAAAGACAAGTCAAATTCTAAGTTGTACGTGAACCAATATTTTTAAAAATCGAAAAAATATAAAAACATCAAATTCTAAGTTACGGTAAGCTAAAATAAAATGAATGCATTTATTGAAATT
Source organism: Medauroidea extradentata (assembly GCA_003012365.1). Taxonomy (NCBI): domain Eukaryota; kingdom Metazoa; phylum Arthropoda; class Insecta; order Phasmatodea; family Phasmatidae; genus Medauroidea; species Medauroidea extradentata. The sequence goes on along the minus strand of PNEQ01034010.1, from coordinate 1,955 downwards.
TTAACACAGGTTGGCTAACTATACAAAAGTTAAGTCAGGTTACTTATTTGTGTGTATATATATATATATACACTAAGTTTGATGACATTCAGAAAAAATATTCCCTGAGATATGACATACTGTGCTGAAAACATTAAAATTACTGTCACGTTAGTTAGCTTTCCCAAAACATTATCTTTACATCATCAACTACATAATAATCATAACTATCCCAACCGCATTCTTATATTCAGACAGGCGTAGCTGCTACGGAAGTAATGTAACGATTAGTCAACTGAGGTAATGATTAAAAGATGTGAGATGTAAATTATTTTTATGAAGTGCCTATTACCATAAAAGTAATGAATTTGTATTAGTGGATGATTGTAAATTTTCTTGTTTTGAAGTAATATACATTTGTGAATAATTACATATTTTTAAAAATAAATTTGGTGCCTAGTTGAAAGCCAATTGGCAAAGTAACAATTATGATGGCAACCCAAATGGATACCGAGAGATACAATATAATATTTCGACCTTGTTACATAAATACTTACAGTTGCACTTCCGTATTATTCGGCAATATTAATTCCGTACATATTATTTAAAATATAACTCGGATTTATTTTGTGCAGAAGTAGTGTAATTTTATTTTATTAAGTTCTGCAAATTTTTACTACATGTATTATTTTTAGATTTCATGTTATCCAATAAACCTCGTATAAAGGAATTAGAAAATTGTTTTATTATTTATAAATGTTTACAACTCACTGTTGGAGTAGGATCAGTTTCTAAATTTGCATATTCCCAATAACTGATATCTTCATTAATACATGTTTTAATTTCCATATTCAGGTTGTGTTATCCCAGAATGAGATTGATACGGATACTCCTGGCTCCCTCATAATACACCTCGAACAAACGCTCGTTCTTAATATTTATAATCTTCTCATGAAGAAAAAGGTTGCCAACATAATAAACTATGTCTACACTTCTATTCTCGACGTCTTGGTCAAGGTGAGTTGATTTTACACATACGAATGTTTTCTTGTGAGTATGTTTGTGTTTTTGTCTTGTAGTTGTTAAAACAGTTTCATAAACTGCAAACGTTCGATTTTTAAATAATGACATTGCAATGTAACAGCTTGGAGATCATCATGACAGTTGGATTTGCAAATCGATCATCACATTTAATTAATTATAAAGTACTCTTTATTATTTACAAAGGAATTAATAAATACATTTTTAACTGAATTTCATTACAATTATTAATAATAAAAGTTATTTTATTGGGAACGGTATGTCTGTAATGAGTGCGCACACAAACTTTGAACATGTTAGAACTTGAGGTGATAATTTTGTTGGGTTATGGCGCATAATTATACAGGGTGGCCAAGAATAAGTGTTACAAATTGATAGGGATGGTAGATGTGCATGTTTGGAACATATTTGATTAAGGAACCCATGTCCGGAAATGCATCCTTATACCTGCAATGGTGCACCAAAGTAACAAGGGTAGGCAGGCAACCTGGCGACAACAAGCCAGTGAAAACATCTGTTGTGTTGTGATATGTACTACCCGCTTTGACGGTCTGTGACTGTACGAGACACCGTGCATGTGTTACACTCGCTACGTTTACCTTTTAAATTTTCTGCTCAAAATGTCCTCCGCCACACCCGATACATGCAGTGCAGCGCCGTAACATGTTGCGTCGCACATCGCTGAAGACAGCTGGTGTGTTTTTGATGGTCTGAAACGCAGCATGTATCCTGGCATCCAGTTCTTCCCTGGTATGTACAGGAGTGGCGTACACAAGGGACTTCACATGGCCCCAAAGGTAGAAGTCCAAAGGCGAGAGGTCGGGGGAACGTGGTGGCCAGGCAATGGGGCCACCCCGTCCTATCCACTGCTGTCCAAAGGCCCTGTTCAGGTGGTCACGAACACAGAGGGCGTAGTGAGCTGGAGCTCCATCACA
>PNEQ01034009.1:0-17623 GCA_003012365.1 Medauroidea extradentata | reverse complement strand
CTTGTGAATCAAGTGAAGAAAGAGGCGAGGATTGTAGTACATCCCCTGAAAGCACTAAGAACAATGATCCAACTGTACAAGAAACGAATGAAGCAACTGCAATCTCTCCAACCCACATCATTCCTCTTCCCAAAGCAGACACAACCGGAAAGAGAAAAAGGAAAGGAAGGAGATCAGAGGTTATGACCAGCTCTCCATTAAAAAATGCTCTTGTGCTTGCAAATGACAAGAAAAAGCCTCGAGACACACAGGTATCAAGCAAAAAGGGGAAGACTCAATGTTCAGGAAAGAAAACTGTATCACAAACAGTGGGAAATAATATATTCTGTCCAGGATGCGATGAAAGATACACTGAACCAATCTCTGAAGACTGGATTCAGTGTGTGAAATGCCAGAAGTGGTGGCACGAAGATTGTTCTTCATTTGAAGGAGATGTAACATTCACTTGTGACCAGTGCTAGGTGCGCACTCTTTGGGAACATGGTGCGCACTCTTAGGAGCCTGGTTTGTATTTTTGTATTTTGTAAACACAATAGTTATTCAATGTGATTGAGCTTATATGGATGAACGTATAATTACTGAATCCAATTTTATTTCTTTGAAATGTAGTTCGAAATGGAATTTTTTGTTAGGTGTGCACTCTTTGATGACTCTCCCCTGTATAAATGAATACCTAGAACATATTTTGCGAGCCAGAAACTCGTTCAAACAAATCAAATCGCTACGCAAATAAAAAAAATTAATTCATTATTTTGCTGACTGCACCATATATAAGAGACCGCAGTGGACAAAGTGACTAGAGCACTCTCCTCCCAACCAAGGTGATCCTGGTTCTATTCCCAGAGGGTTCGGTCCCCGGGCTTTCGCATGTGAGAATCGTGCCGTATGATGCCGCTCGTCGGCGGATTTTCTCGGGATCTTACGTTTCCCCCACCCTACAGTCCAGCGCAACTCCATATTCACACTACGTCAGCTCTCACCAGTGCTATAGACCTACATGTTATTGTTGACCAAAAATATCTTCATACAGAGGAAATTACGTTGTCGCTGTATAGAAAATACTCTAACTGAAAGTTGTTAAAACCCATTAAATTGCAAATAAGAAACTGGTACTTAAATTAAAACAATATTTTAAAAACTTCACAGTCTTCTAAGTGTGTTGAAATGTGACTTTATAAGGCTGTACTATCTTCGTCGTCAAAAGTTAAAGTTTGCTATGGTTTTTATGGGCGGATAACATTTTGGGAGGCTGCTGAATGGCTATAGAACACGTGATTAGGTAAACCACAGAAGAAAGATTGGTGACTGTGATAAGTTATTTATCTCTAGCTTTAGCTTTATACACCATTTAAGACGGGGTATGCTATTTTTTTTTGTTTAATTCAATGTTCACCGTATACTATCTGCGCCAGAAGTCCTAGTATCTGAGATTACAGGGTGCGGAGACCCGGGAAGTAACATGTGAGGTAGAAGAATCGCTTTTACTATAAAATTCAAGAACATATTTGTACTTTGAATGACTTGCCGGGAAGCAACGTTTTAAGATGAACACATTACAACTACAACAAATAGCCCACGTTACATAGCGACACCGTAACAACATGTAATCCTGTACTACTGAATAATATGTGCTAAATTACCTTCATAGAAACACAAAATGTTTATGTAAATTACAACGAAGCTGACCTTATAACCTGGAAGATTTAAAGTACTTTATTTTTATCATTAATATCGTAGTATTTTCGTGACGGACGTAGTGAGCGTGAAGATTTCAAAACTATTAAAATACACTTTTAATGGAATTTCTAGTAGGTAAGAAATACTATTTACCCTACCTTTATTTTTACGTCTTAGTACTTCACAGATTCTATTGTATCAATTTGTATGCTGCGAGGATTTTGTCAATATATAATATTTTGCTTATGCATAATTTATGGACTGATTGCTTAAATTACGGTGTGTAATATGTCTTCGTTTTATATTTTCTGACATAAATTAATTTTTTCGTGGGCTAGGCTAAATCGGTTTTCTAAAGAAATCACTATTCAAACAAGTATAATATTAACATGTCTAAATGCGAAAAATGCTCTAAGTGTACCATTTTACACCTTGAAATCCCAAATTTTCCCGGGGGAGCTCCCCTGGACCCCCCCGCATTGCTATGAGTGGTTCAGGGTTCCAAGATCTACCCTCCCATCATTATTCAGCAGCCTCCCCCTCCACTATGGACCAATCTTAATAAAGTAATTTAACACGTGAAAAACAAAGATTTCAATCATGAGATCAGGGGCGTATCCAGAAAAAAAGGGGGGAGTGTCACAGGAATTATGACCCCTTTCCCCAAACCGAAGGTCAAAATTTGAATTATATACCGAAGACAATAATAGAATATGTAAATTGAAATCACGCTATTGCAACAGTAAGTGTATATTTAATATTTTAAAGTATGTAAATTGCTCAAATAACACCATTTTGCTCCATGAAAACCCAATTTTTCCCCGGAGGAGGACTCCCAAATCCCCCAATTTTAATTTTTAGGAATGGTGACTTTCTCCAAAACAAAAGTCGAGATCCGCCCCTGCATAAGTTACGCTCAAAAATCATGTACGTTAAAACCATTTTACGTCTATTGACGAAGCTAGAAGAGTGTGTTGTCATGAGATTACTTCTATGACAGTATGGTCATTGTTGTCCGCACAGGAAAATCGATGAGTAAACGCGCGCGGCGTCTTGACTTGAGTGGCAGGATGGAGGCAAGGTCGAGGCGGTGGTGGGGCTGCGGTGGCCGAGGGGTCAGACCCCCCACCTTCCACCAAGGCGACACCGATTCGATTCCCGGCGGGGTCGGTCCCCGGATTTTCGCATGTGGGAGTCGTGCCAGACGATGCGCTAGTCGGCGGGTTTTCTCGGGGATCTCCCATTTCACCCGCGCTAAAGACCTCGATGTTAAGCGCTGACCAAAACCTCTTCACTCACTCGAGGCGGTGGACTGATAGGGACGTCACTTCGCTGCCTGCGCATTTGTACATCGCAGCATTGTGGACGTGTACCTGAAGTTTACTGATATTTAAAAATTCAAATATAATAAATTTCATATATTTATTTGCATCGTTGCAGCAATGTGTTGATTTAAAACCGAATCAGTAAAAAACGTTATTCTAATAAGAAAATTAATGTCAACATTAATAATGATAAGTATGTATATATCATGCATAATGTACCAGTTATTTTATAAATTAGTAAAATGACGACGTGTATTTCTACTCTATGTAGCTTCTCAGGTTTGTCCACTAACATTTAATCAGAACGTAACGAAGATATTATATTATACAAAAATTTTATACCATGCAGCAATATTCTAATGTGATTTTTGTTTTTAGGATTTGTGTTACTCCTAATTAGTGTTAATACGTGTGATCAGATAGTAGAGCAAATATTTGATTAAAAAAATATGTTTTACCTATACGTGACAAAATATAAAAGCCCATCATCCAGGTAGCAGTCGTGACCACTGGTGATTTGTCCTTTGAAGTTCATTAATTGTATTTTCAAATTAACTACTCTAGCATATAGTTAGAAATCTGGGGAACTGAACAGTAAAAAGTAGAATAAGACTACTATAAATTACATTATTATTGTTTCAACTATTTTTTGTATGGTTCTGCAAATATTAAAAAATAAATAAAATTTACGGGGGGGTATTTTTTACGAACGAAACATAGTATATGTTTGGAACTGATTTCTACACAATTAAAAAACCATGACTTACAGCCTAAATTAGTGAAGTGCCTATACACATTTTGAGGATAATGTATTTGAAGTAGCCTATAATTTGTTGTTTGCAAAAAATTAACGAAAAACGCTGAAATATTAATTAATAAGCGGTATGAACCAAATTAGTTCCCACATTTAAAAATGTTCATCACTTTAGCTTTCTCCGTGCATATGCTCAGTGTTGCCAATTCAGTCATTCCAAATTCCACAGACACAACTAAATTCCACACAATTTGGAAGGTAAATAATTGCAACGATTTGCCTTATCGCCCCCTCCTTCACTTTATCCCCTTTTTTTCGGGTCCGCGGTGTCCGTTTGGTCAGACCACTTGACTCCTTCCAAGGCGATTCGGGTTTGATCCTCGGTGGGATCGGTCACCGATTTTTTTGCACGGGAAATCACGTGACGGGAGTTTCCTTTGGCCGGCGGGTTTTTTTCGAAGATCTCCTGTTTCCCCTGCATTTCTCATTAATCACTTCTCTATTGCAGATTTCATTTCATCCTTCAGGGTATGCAGGTGCCTATGGACGGCCAATCAGATGTTTGCACTCGGATTACGGTACCCTGTCCTCGGGTACCTATCCCCATTAAAAACAAAACAAATAACTTTACCTTTACTAAGCTCTTCCGTAACAAACCAAACCTCTTTTCTGAACACATGATGGCCATCTCTCTCAGGCGCGAACATAAGAAGCATAAAATAAAACAGATGGCCTTCGAACTATGTAACCGTTTTACACACATTCAATGAACCCAAAATTTTCGCTGTCACTGTTTTAGCGCCCTCCTTTCCTCCTTCCTCCAGCGCACAGGCCTTCTTTACCTTACGCGCTGTGCTCACCTATGTACGATGAGTTCAACAGAACAAATTTTTGGAATATACTGTTCCTGAGATTTTGATTTCAAGCATCAACTTTCACGTTCAATTATAATTCATGAATTATTTCATATTTAACACTACATTCATAAATTATAAATATATTTTTCAACAGCACATCCCCCGCATATCTCACACAGCTATACATTCCATGCAAAATTTTTCAAATTCCATACATTTTGTGGAATTCCACACACTTTGGCAGCACTGTACGCAAGCACCTCTTAGAACTGCGTTCTTTGACGCACGGTAAAACGTATTTTTCTTATCCACACGGAAAAAAAAATTGTTAGCGGGCACAAAATATTTTGTTGGTATTCACCTTGCAAAATAATTTTTGTAGCGACAGCAAAAAAAAGATAAACACATCACATCCTTTTTAAATACAGGGACAGTTAAACACAGCACAACGAAATACATGCATACTTGTTATTCATTGCGACTTAGGCACTGAACTTAAAATAGAGGAATGAGACGAAAACTTTTGGGAAGCAAATATGGTACCCAAGTTACATAGGTTTATTTATGAATGTTTTCTGCCACAAATTGCCGATTCCTAGCATGCTCGAGAACTGTGTTGTAAAGACCCGACATACATAAAAAATGCACAGGCTGAACAGAAAAGTAAAGAGGACAAGAATAACGGTAGTAAATAGCATTCCGTACACTCATTTTTGTTTAATTTTTGCTGAAATATCTTACTAGTATGTTCAAGAAAGGAAAACATATTGATTTCAAAGACTTGATATGCGGGAAATATGCCTTTGTGACCTGAAAATCCCAAATTGTGCATCGGAATATGCCGAAGTAAAAATTATTTGTCTTTCTCCAAATTCTAATTGTGTTGTGATTAAACATATAAAACAATACCTTTAGGTTAGTGAGATTATATGAGATTATTTGTTTACTTTGTAGTGTCAAACTTATTGGATAAACATTTAAATCAAATAATAATTACTTACATATATGCTTATGTTGATTGTTAATAATATTTATCTATGGTTTGTAAAATGTCTTTATTAAGGCTGCTCCTCCACGAAAGGGGTCATAGGGCTTTCAATGCTAAAAATCAGATTCTCATATCTCTGGGTGTATTAAATTTAGAACATTCATTCAAACTGCATTTTCTTCTGTGGAATAACAGAAATGGTGGTAAATGTTCAGAAAATTAAAACCTCATTTATAAAGTACTTTTTTTGTAAGTTTAAAATCTTGGAAAAGCTGGAAAAACCTTTAAAAAACAGGCTGTGCTGACTGCATTATTATTGCGCATACAACACTGTTTATTTTGCTGAGTAGAATAACAAAGTCCGCGAGCGCACCTATCTATCATTAATAGTTTACTCACAAATTAGCAAATTGTAAATAGCATGCCAGTGTTGCACGCAAGACGGCCGCTGTAGCGACGTGCTCGACAGCAAGATGTGCCGTTGACCTAGGAAACAAGAGTAAGAGCGTGCAGTGTTGTCATACCTACTTGACGGGCGGCGAGCAGCTGCCCTTGGTGCGATAAGCAGCCCTCGGCGAGGTAAGCGGCGTGCCGGCGTGCTGTGTTTAATCTGAACGGAGTAGTAGCCGGACGTTTACTGAACAGTTCTTTTTCTATTGTCATATTATTAAGAACGTTAGCTACAGTGAAGAAACTGTTATGGTGCGGAAAAGTTTTTCTGCGACATGGCAACATTAGCTCGTAATGGGGTGTGTCCAATGAAACTTTTCGGTTTATAATGCCAATAATGATTAATTTCAACAGTATTATTTATTCAATACAAAAGGCAAATGAAAATGTTTAGGTGCGGTGTTATATGTTTCATATAAAAATTACAACAGCATTAATTTGTAAATGTACGTATTATTATTTCATTTGCTGTTAACAAATTTCGTTTGGCACTGGGCCAGTAAACTATTAAATAGTGACTAAGAAGATATTATGGAAAGGAATAATTAGTTAACGTCCCCGATTCTCGTACAGCTAACGACCTTAGTGTTCCGATAGCGAAAAAATTCATAAAAGCGCCCAAAAAACGGTAAATCCAAGAAAGCTATATACTGTACGAATCTCCAAACCTTTATTGTTGTCTACGTGACCATAGAACATCGGGTAAGTAGTTTTTTTACATAAATTTTTTACTTAAACTGTGCAAAAGCTCCGAAACTCGACGAAAAATTATCGTGTGTTCCTGGGCTCGACGACCTATCTCGAGGTTTATTTAAAATTATTCCGTATATTATTATATTGTATACCTGGGGAAATATGACGTGATTTTAGAATACAGTAAACTCCCGACTGTTGCTTTTCGTGAACTTATTACGATTTCAATAAAAGAAATATTGCGAAAGGCCTATCGCAGCAATCAGATTTTGCGCGCTAATTTTTCTCGTTTATGCTTTACTTTGGGCTAAAGAAAAATCATAGATGACCTTGCAGGTTATCCTTGTATTCGTAATGCACCATTCTATTAAAAATATTACTATTCCAATGAAGTTTAATATGATATTCTAGTAAATAATTTCCAAACATGGTCGGTACGGTCGCATGAGTTTATGTTGCGCGAGACGTTTTGCTTAAACTGTAATAAAATAAATGGTCGTGTGTGCATTTCCAGAATATCCTTTTATTCTAAATGAGTCATTCTATTAAAAAATATTATTTTTTCACTAGACTTCATTACGATATTCATGTAAATAACTCCCGAAGACGGGCATTGCGGCGCAAGAATGTATGTTACAGGCAATAATACAGTTAACTGAAACGCCTTTTAATCTTTTAAAAATTGTTATTTTAATATTTATTAAATGTACGTAAAATATATTACATTCCACTATTTCTTACGATTGTAAAACATATTTTTAACATGCTTGGTATTCTTGGCCAATGTAAGAGTCTTAGGGTCCGCCACAATTGTCTGTTGCCCCAGATTCGTATGAGTCTTATTTCACTTAAATGACAATACTTTGTAACAAACTGTAGTTCATGTTGTTAAGCGACATATTCTTGAGCTATCGGAACAACTAGAATCTATAATAAACCGATAATGCACAGCACAAAGCTTAAGCCATGAACTAAGTACTGGTTTCAACCAGTACGAATTGCCGATTTCGACATTTGCGCAGGACGAGACAAAACCATTTCCTTCTTGTAAACAAATACATAGCCGGGGCCACCAACGGTTGCAAGTTGGAGCTCACATTCCGTAGATAACTGTGCGCTATAGACGCAATCAATATATCAAATGACTAATTTTTTATAGATTTTTTTCCGAGGCGACTGCGAGCTTTGGGTACATTGACGAGTATCGGGGAATTTACCTTAATTAGAATGTTACATTTATTTATTTTTATTTATTTCAGAAATGAAGTTCAAGTCTGTTACATAACAATGATTGGGGGCAAGATCCAAACTTATTTCCCAATTTGATAGTTAAAAGGAAAAAAATGCAGATGATAAAACCTTCGAAATACACGGCAGAAGAAGTGTTGATATTGCCCATGTTATGAAAGAAATGAAGAAAATTGGCAAACATCCTCTATACTGTACAATGGGTGGTTACAAACTTCAGTCAGAAACAATGGCATTATTACTGAGAAAACTGTGGACGCAACCTCCCGATTCCTTAGATGCTGTAAATTCCGTATTAGTATGGGGGACTGTAACTGTTGGAAATGAATATTCCCAAAGGAAGAATTTTGGTTAGTTCTTGACGTTCCAATGATGAGTGGAAGGAAATACAGCAAACAAAAAAGCAAAGTAGAAGAGGTGCATATGGCAATACCTTTGAAATATTGCTGACTAAAAACTGCATAAGAGGTTTTCTTTTGTATATGGTTGACAAAAAGTCGTTTTCCGTATTTACATAAACACATAAATGGCTGTTTTCTTAAGCAATCTGCCTAAAAGATTATGTTGCGACAAATTTAAAAAGTACTTCAAAAGATATTTGCTCGTTCCTATAGCAAGTGGGAAAGAAAATATTATACTCCAACTTACAGATGAAGTGTAAAAACATGGTGCTTTAAAATATTATATGTGGTTGTATTGCGGCTACACAAAACTAGAACCGCATGATGATGAATACCACAGAAAATCTTTCCAAGACGTCGAATGTTCCTGTTTATAATGTACAGTCGGCCAATCATAAAATGTCACCTCTCTACAGGCCAGAATTCTGTATAAGTCCCTCTTCGGATATCTTAAGCAGAGGCAAGATTCGCTCATCGAAATCGCAACAATTTCTAACGCTTCTCACGAGCCATGCGACGTCCATCGGTTCAAATCTTGGTCCGGAAATTAAAAATGAAATATTTTTTATTTCGTATATCATTGCAGGTAATATCATTAAAAACATAAACTAAAAATATATATTAAATACTTAAAATTAGGTAAACAAAGACAGACATGTCACACTTAGCATGTCACGTTCTTGTCAACAGATGTGAAATAATAGTTATTTAGAGTTCACGTCCCTACTACAAATACTTGACACATTAAGAGACGCGCATACATAGAGACTGTTACTTCTAACAGAAGTAAATTAAAATAAATTATTAATTAAATAAACGAGAAGCAAAATTTATAATGTGTATGCTCGTTTTACGCCTCTAGTTGCACATTTAGTGCAGTGTTTTGTTTTACTTAGGGACACATGCAAAAATATATATTTTGTTTGCACGGGAACAGTTTGCATTTTCACAACCGTTAGACAGTTCAATAATATCGTTTGAAAAATTTATAATCGTTATTATTATTAGTAGTAGGGTTTGCAACTGAATATTTAATAAATATGGTGTTAATATAAACGTTTATTGATCAGGATTCCTCATTTAATCGTTGAGTAAATATTTACTGCAATGCTGAAAAAATATTTCGCACAAACAGGATGATGTATGTGAACAACTTCAGAATAATTATTGACATGAAGAACGTGCCCTTAAAACATTAATCATCTTAATAGTCGAGCATCTATGTTTAATATTTCTGATTTAATAATAATTAATATTTTCAATATTGTTTTAACTACCTACTATTATTATTTGTGAATGTAGTGACTTTTATATTATTTGTTTAATGCAAATAAGCAAATTGCTATAAATGTCCAATATTTGTGAAGTATTCTTGATGATTGCAGAACAATTGTGGACATACGTCATTGCAACAAATGGCGTGTCACAGAAAACCAGAAAATTCAAACAATCACAGATACAGAGAACAAACCAAATATTGTTTTCGTCAACTGGAAAACAAAGGGAAACCCATATAGGTCTAATTCCACGAAATTATTTAAGTCAGAAATAACAATAAAACAACATTAACAATAAAAATATTTTCACACAAACAAAAACACAGGCACCGGGGATCCAATCAAGAGAAATTGTCGTCCAATAGAAACTAAAAAGAACACATACAATTGATGGAAACAATATTTGGTTGATTCTCTGTGTATATGGATCTGTTTGCATTTTCTAGTGTTCTGCGACATACAATTTGCTGCAATAGCGTTTGTCCACAGCATAGCTATAAATATATATTACAAAATCATAATTATTAACAGTTTTGCAAAAAAATTATTGCATACTTAAACAGAATTGTAGTACTACATTTTAAGTATCAGGGTTCCAATTTAATTTGACAGTACCAAAATATTTTACAATACATTATTACATTTTTAAAATACAGGAAACATTAATTTGAAAACAGCAAATAGAAAATTAAAAACACATAAATTATATTTCAACACCTTACTAATATCCTACGGGGATGAAATGTAATGACAAGAAATATTTCTATATCAATTTGCAGAAATTGTTCTATCTGAAGCAACAGGGTTTTGAAAGAAACTGTAAATTCCAATCATCTAGTCTTCTGGATAGTAGATAGTAAATAACCATCATTTTTCTAAGAGTCAACTGCTCATTCAGGCTACTTTTTTTGCTCAGAATTGCTTAAAATTCTGCCTCATTCAGCCTGATTTAGCAATAGCGTGATTTTGAGTATTTTTTTTTTTTTTTTAATTTTCCGGTAAAATGTTGAGGGAAATTCGGGACATTTTGTGGGAAAAACGGGAAATGTTTAGTTATTTTGAGGGGAAAAGGGAAATGTTGAGGGAAAATAGGGGAAATGGCGTAATCTACACATCCACAGCCTGCAGCCTGTGCTTCCAGAGGAACTATACTCATCTACTGGCAACATATGCCTGGAATTAAATAAGAACGGTGTTTTGCAACTGAAAAGAAACCATGATTATTTCCAGGTGCAGGGGCAACTGAACATTGCCAAAAGAACATTATGTGACTTTGTAGTTCATTCTCCTGTTGACATTTTTGTTGGCAGGACTGTGCGCGATGTTGCACTCTGGGAAGAACAAATGTCACCACTTTTACGGAAATTGTATTTTGACTGTATGATTCCTGAAATAGGGGATGGCAGAATACCTAGGAAATTAAGAACCTGAGTATATCTTAGAAGCTCAAGAAAAAGCCTTACTAATAGTCGGAATAATCATATTGGTAATTCTTATATGCCGTTCTCTAATAAATTATGTGATGTTTATGTACAGTTTACTTAACTTTCATCTTCTGCTTTGTTGTGAACTATCCTGCAGTTTTATGCTATGTCCCCGTACGTAACCTGAGTGCGTGGAAATTATGGTCAGTATGAAAATTGTCGGCTTAATTATGCCATTGTTTTATTGCTGAAATGAAAACGTTATCATAAAAAAATGATGTTACTGCTTAGTAATTTGAATGAACATGTATACAATATCCTAATTTTGTGTGATGTTCAATGATATTTATATATAGCCTATAACTGTAATATTCTGCTCTATTGTGAACTATACTATAATTCTAAGTCGTACATAACGAGAATGCGAGGAATTTATACGAAAACCAATGTTAAGTATGTTACATGTTAGCATATTTGAACAGATATTGATTTTAGAGGTCACACAAATGGTTATTATGTCCTAGTTTTAAGGATTTTTATGATAAATGTATTTATCAGTAGTAACATTTTTGTGATTTATCGAAATGAAGTGTCCCAAAAACTTGTAAATTGTGGACAAAAATATAATAATTAACGAACAGCAGTACTATAAACAAAATTACTATATGAAAATATTTCAAACTTAAAATAACTTTGTTCTTTAAACACCAGTGATAAAAAAAAAGTATTTTTGTACATGATCAATTTAACACCAACATATTTCTAATAATGCAGTTTAGTTACAGTATTTGCAATATTCTGACTAACTGGTAATAATTGTAAGAAACAATTCTCATTTTTAAAAAATAATTATAATGTAATATTCTGGATTGGTGGTATATTACTAAATGAATTACGTGATGTTGATATAGTATACCCGCTCTGTTGTTAGTTATAATGTATTTCCATGTAGTTTAATTAAACCATAATGCATTAAAATTGTATTCAGTAGTCTATGTTTACGGAGTGCTTCATTTTGCTTGATTTGCTTAGTGTTTTTTCAAACGAACAATTTTATTAATAAACCAACTGTTGCTGTTTAGTTATCTGAATTACTGTATTCAGCTTTATTATAAATTATAATTCGATATTCTCAATTTGTATAACATTCTACATTACTATGTGTTCAACTATGTTCCTTCTGTCTATTTTCTTGTGAAATAGAGTGTAATTCCAACCAATTTCGTGGTGCTAAATCGTTGTGTATTACCAGAATGCATGGAAATTATGTTATAGAAAACTAGTTCCATGTTAGTACATTTCAAGTGATTTCAGTTTTTGTTGTTTAATAATATTGTATATCAAGTGCTTCATTTTACTGCTGTTTGTTTACCCTGAGTAAATAAATAGCAACTAATAACACAAGAGTTTGTTAATTAAATAGTTTTCTTATTTACCCCATCATCAACTTCAGCAACGTGAGTAGGCTACATATTTGCTTGCTTACTCCACACATTGATAATATTTTCTCATTAACCGTAATATCATCTTCTGTAACGACGTCGTCACCGCCACACTCGCTCTCATAATATAAACTATAAATAACATAATAGCATTAGAATAATTTTCAAGGCCACTTCTGGTGGTGTTTCACTTTTACCACAAACTGTAGAATCAGATATTTAGTTGAAACTAACTGTAAAGTTCGTAGGTTAAAATAAATTTGTGTTTTCGTGTCATTTGTCAGCAGTATGTGTATGCGTTATGTACAAGATAATTTACATTAACTCATAACTTAAATACTTGTTCCAATTCGAAATATACAAATGTTATAGTTGACAATACAAAAATATGTTTTCATTTAACATCACTCTCACTGTAATATATTAAATAGTTACTTTTGAAAATTTTCCTTGGTTTGGTATATCATCTGATTCTGCAGGGAGCTATTTAGCAGAGATCGATGCTTCGTGCTTGAAAAAAAAAAAAAAATTACAAATTTCAAGGAAGTAATCTGGTAGCCTACTGAAACCTACAATTTATTACGTTTGTCGATAAACATATATTTTCAGTTGTTACATACATGTATTGGTTTTCACCGCACGCATGTGTGTGCTGTACAGCGACGGACTTGAAAAATATAATCTGAAGAAGAGCGCTCAGAGGAGCGTAACTGATAGAACAGCCCAAGTGTTGTCGCCTCAAGTTACCACTGATAATACTGCCTCGGCCCTGTGCCACCACTCTCTGCTGGCAACACTGTGTGCCCCAACCGTCATCCTCCGTCTGTCGCCCAGCGTGCGCGTGTAGACATACTGGCGCTATTTAGTACTGCTGTGGTTTTGGAGACGCCCGCGCTGCCTGGCGGAATTCCCGCGCCAGTCGTGCTGCAGGATCAGTCTTAAAGTTTAAAAGATGTATGAATTTTTATGAGCCAATATAGCTGTATGATTATTACAGGACCAAGAAATGACATTTAGTTACAATCAAGTTGCTAGCAAGATCCAGTGATGTTTCAATGAAAATTCTTAGTGCTATTATTTTGCGATGTACTTTGCTTGCTTTATATTCGTAACACAATGTTAACCCTACTTATGAAATGGCAATACTTATGAATGTTAATGTCTAGTGATTTTAATTTTTAGGGTTGTGTTTCAGGCTTTACTTTCCAGAAACATTTGGGCTTTAGATGAAAAGTTTTCATAAAAAATATTTAATTATTACACTATCACGCCCGATGGAAACGAACAGAGGTTTAGGGTATATTTCAGTATTGTTAAATTTCAGTCTCGGTTAATTGTTGAGTTTTTAAATGTTAAACAATGGGAAGACACGCCCGAATGTGGGTGCAAGCGACAAACGCAAAAATTCATTTTTACCAGTGAAATTTTAGTATATTTTCAGTCGCTAAACTCACGTAGTAATTATATTTATTCCGTCGTAAATTATCCAGTAAAATCTAGTTACCTAGACGAATAAATAATAATATATGTATTATAGTTGATGTAAAAAAAATTTAGTATTGATTTATTTTATGTTTTGGATTATGTTATGTTGGGCCATGTCAGGGGCGGATCTAGCATTTGGTGTTAGGGGGGGCGAATGTATATTTTAAAAGTATTTAAAAGGGGGAGGGGGTCCGGGGGCCCTCCCCCGAAAAAATTTGAATTTTTATGAATAAAATGGTGTTATTTTAGTAGTTTTGGCTTACAATGTTTAATACACTGCTGATACAGTATATTATGTTTTCGAGAAAAAATAGTTTCGATAAATGATGTAGTTAGGAAAAAATCTGAAATAAAAAGTAATAATCAGTACACATGCCCAAAACATTGTAGTATTAACTGAACTTAAATAGTCTTATTTATATAATGTTTGTGCATTATTAGAAGTTGCAAAACAACACACTTTTCTCTATCATAAAATGAAGTCCATTCTGTGCGTTCTCTTCCTTGCAAAGCGATCAATGACTCTTTCTTTATCTATCTCACAGCCATAATGAATATGCAATAATGCAAGTTCGGTCAGTCTGTCTTCCGTTGTGGTAGATCTCAACCACATCTTTAGTCTCCTCAATGTCGAAATTGTCCTCTCTGCCGTAGCGACACTTACAGGTAAGGTGACTAGGATTTTCAGGAGAATATAAATGCCTGGATACAGCTCTTCGTCACATGAAGCAAGAACATCGAGAGCTGTGGAGGGTATGGCATTGTTGCTCTCTTTCTCGCGGGACCACTTCGCTTCCCACGATCGAACCTCGGCAGTAAGCTGTCTTTCCACATATTCTAGCCCATTTGCTCCAAGGAGAGAGCCATACTTTGAAGAAATTTTTTTTGTAATCAACTTGACTAGAAGAGGAAGTTGGTAACAAGGCTGACAGGTTGTGAAGCTGTTGAGTTTCTTCCGAAAACCAATGTTTTAAATCTTCGATAATGTGCTCCAAAATGGGGATGAATATGGCTCTTCGGAAGTATTCAACAGGGTTCGTTGATGGGTAGTTTTGTCTGTGCGTTTGCCTTTTCACAAGTCGAGGTATCGTTAAATCTACACCAAGCTCCTGAGCAAGACCATAAGCTTCGTAGAAAAGTTGAGCAAACTGCTCTTCGCACTGTGTACATTTTGTATTTAGGACAGAAAGTGTATCTGCCAGAATATCTTGGGCAAGCTTAAGGTCTATGCAAGTCTTCTGATACAGTCTACTCAAGGGAAGAGTGTCTCCCAACACATCAGATAAGCAGATGACTGTGACAATAAATTCACTCTCACAAAGCGCATTCAAAAGTGTCTTTGCCTTTGCAGAACTTTTAGCATCTTTCCAAGATGTGACACACTCTAAAGCCTGAACTACTTTCAGAAAAGAGGTTCTGAACTGCAAAACACCATCGTGTCTCTCGATCCAACGAGTTTCACATAGTCCAGAGAGTTGGTGACATAAAACCTTCTTTAGTAAAGTGGAGCGTTTTGACGATGCAGTGAAGAACGAAATTATCGCTTTCATTGATGCAATAGTATTTCTAACTGCTTGGACAATGAAAGATTTTGATATGGCCAAATTAAGAGCATGGTTGTAGCATGGACAGTGAACAGCATTCACAGCTTCTCGCCTGACTTCAGCTACAGCACCATGAATTTCTGACACCATAACACTGCATCCATCTGTAGATATGCCAACACAATGACTTAGGTCAAGACAGTGATGCTTTAGAGCAGATAGTACTACTTGCCCAATATCTTTGCCACTTACAGTTGGTTCATGTACTTCATCTTCGTCCTCGCTGTTCACAAATTGTCGAACATTTATAAATTGTAAAAAATCTTCGTGCACTGAACCTTTGTGTACATACCTCAAAACAAGTGTTAACTGGGAGTCGTGTGAAGCATCAGTAGTTTCGTCGAACATGATGCTATAACATTTGGAATCCTGCACACGTTTGATAATTTGGGAAATAATCTCTTCCCCACAACACCCAATCAACTCATTCTGTGTGGTTTTGCTGATGAAAGTTGCCCAAGAAGATGCTGTTTGTAGATGGTCTTTAAGTTCGTTGTCACCACATTGAATACGATATCGAAGAAGGGCGCGGAAAATTACCTCATTTTCGGTAGTACTCTCGGTTAGTAAACCGTCATCGCGATGTCCTCTGAATGCAATATTTTGCCTTCCAAGAAAGATAATGGTGTCAATTATAGGTACTAATCTGCGACGGTTTTCTTCGATTTGTTTGAGACGGTGACTGTTGATCTGATTTGCCACATTTTTCTCAGGATCTTCTACATATTGAAGGAATTTTTTTCCAGACTCAACAGCCAAAATGTGATATTCATTTATTTTGTGGGACTCCAGAAAACCGTCCTTTCCTAAGATTTTGGCAAAGTTCTTAAGAGGCTGAGTCACCAGGGTTTTTTGTGGAACAGTTTTACAGAAGCCACCTACATTGCCTGTTGTAAAGAAAGGACAAAACTTGCAGTAATAACCTTTTCGGACATCAGAAAATACAAGCCAGGGATTGTTGTCGAGGTGTTTCTGCCCTGCGTATCTTCTCCCTTGTTTGCCCATTTTGTTGTGTTCCGAGAAATGAAAACTATAATTTTTGGGAGGTGTCCAATGATTAAGTAGGAGTTGTCTTTTGGTAAAGTCATCAATTTTAAGACCATCGTAATTGCCAATGTCATAGTTTACCATGCCAGCATCTACTTTGCTCCCTGTATGTACAGATGTAATACAAATAGATTCAGGAAAACTTCCACCAGGAACAGGATTTAAGGTTGGACAGTAGTCAGAATCGGTTCTTTCAACTTCGAGACTACTAGATGTAATAAAAGGCTTTGTAGATGCATCTAATAGCTTTAGAGAGTTAGTAGCTTCAGCATTGTCAACCGAGCATTTCGATATTGTAGCTAATTCTGATGGTAGGACCGATGGACCAGATGATTTCTTAGGCTTAGGGGGGCCAAAAAAAATGTCGATAGTTTTCGTGGCTCCTATTCTTTTCTTACATCCAGCAGACGAACTAGCCTGAAAATATACGTAATATACACCAAATTAATATTTACCTCAGTTATCAACTTCATTAATAAACAGTGTGGCCCCCAAGTCATGAAAATCTCGAAAAGGAAAAACCTTGTCAATTAAATAAATTTTAAGTCATTATAAACATTTTTTGAACTACACATTTTTCAAATGGGCTCATAAATAGGGACTCCTGATTTTCGCGAAAGTAATTTTTCTCCAGTTTGTTTCAGTGCCTTGCGTGCATATCTGCAGTTAGGCTTCAAGGTTATTGGCAGCGTATCTGTTGGGTTTCTCTCTTATTTATTCTCATTCATCATTTCAAGACATTACAAACACTGATAGTACTAACTAATACTGTCGTCAGTCTTTCCCACATCTCTGTAACATTCCCGCTTGTTCTACACTGTCTGTTTACACTCACGATTGCCAACACCGCATATCACAACACCTTCCCTTTATAAATGCAGCCATTGTACACACTCAAAACTTAACACATGAATCTTATTACATACTCACTAGTCTCTGTATCTTGCCGGC
>PNEQ01034008.1:0-39387 GCA_003012365.1 Medauroidea extradentata | reverse complement strand
ATTTAGCCTTTGTTTGACCACGTTTTTGTACGAGTGATTTTAAATCTGCCATGCCTTATGATGTACGAGGTAACAAGAATAAATTAATGCAGATGACCCTGACTATGTTGTATATGCTTGAAACGACCAAACAATTCGAATGACACAAAGATAGAAATGCATTCACTTACAATTTGTTACGTTGAAATGGCTGGCGTTTTTGTTTTCTGGCATCTGCTTCATGTCATTTCGTAGCACAAAATACGCTTATCATATCCGGTTTCGGAGGACCAAAATGTTTTGTTGAAATTTTGATAAATGAAATTCTTCTATTTAATGCGCATCATTGTATTTACTTGCTTTTCTAACTGCGATAAAAACTTCGTACTAAGATTGAAAACATACGCACGTAATGCAAACAACAAGACATTGCTACTAAATAATATATAAACAATTGTACCAACAAAATGTTTTCTCTCTGCTGCGCGGCATTCAAAGTCTAGTGGAACGCATAGAAGTTTTAGTATCACATCACTGCTTGTTGCTGCTACTTGGCGGCAGCACTACAAACTAAGTCCTCAACAGTGTTAGTTCAGGATAGATTTCCTCACATAAATTAATTGAATACCTTTTAATCCAAGGAAGTCCAACTTAATAAATTCTATAAGTAACCGGAATTCAAACTAGATTTGACTTCTAATTACATAATTATTACGAACATTTATACAAACGCACTCATTTTCAAAATTACTGCTTCCACAAAATTGTATACTGAATAATTTCGGTTCTATAGCTGAAATCGTACTGTAAGTTCGTGTGTTTAAATCATAGATGATATATATAAACAAATTGCCATAAACATATATGCATTTTAGCCTTAAGCATGGGAAGCATGTGGGTATAACGTTTCATGTAAATTTTGAGGAATGGTTATTCACCTTCGCCCATAACTTCCTCGGCACGCGTTTTAAATTTTCACATATTCTTGTCCATGCTGGAGAAGGTCAAAATATTGAGATTTTTTTCTTCGTTATTTAAAAAAACGAGCCAAACTTTTTACATAGTAAAAGCGTAAAATGTGTACACAAATTTAGTCTAACAGCTTTCACGTTTCTGCTAAGACATTAATACTAATTCGGTCCCTTGGTTATCGCCTACAAGATACAGTCTATGCTGTTGCCTTGCATGATACATAGAACCAAGATATACTTAGCTCCGTCCATGAACAGAGGATTACAGGCAAAACATGAGATATGTCACTTAAACAGTGGACATACACGTTAATAAAGTGGTCATTCTTGGTATACATTCAAATACAATTTGCCATATGGCCAATATATGGCTGAATGGTAATAATCAATTCAATTCCAAGTTAGTATGAGATAATAAACTTAATCAATAATAATTTTATCGGATTTCCTGTAGGTTTAGCTAGTTAGATTTGTGTGAGTTACTTTGTCGAAATTATCGCTGTACTAGCCTTTACTCATAACTGAACGAAAGTAGTTTGGGATTGTAGTGAGGCATAGTGCTATGTAATGTTACAAGCGCGGTGCAGTGTGCTACAATATGTCGTGTGACTATGTTGTAAGGTCTAACGTTGACGACTACCGTCAGCGGCGAGAGTCACTGTGCGCTGAGCTGGCGCGACGACCACGACGAGCTTCTCTCTCCAAGGCCAGCACACTGCGACCAGGACTAGATGACCGCAGTCTGATGTTGCCCTACACCATCTCTCGTCCTCTCATAGAGACAGAGGAACGTCGTGGTGACATGGCGACACCTGGGAGGACAACAAAGGACGAGCCACGCAGTCTTCAGGAGCTGAGAGTGTGCGCTCCTCAGGGTTCCAGCGACTCTGCTGAGACCCAGCTCACCAGGTTGTCGCCATCCAGCAGAGACACCTCGCGACAACACCTGCAGCTGGACCTGCTGGAGGCTGCCCCTGAGCCGCCTATCTCCGAGTAGCCTTACCTCCACGCTAGTGCATACATCTAACTTCTTGGCACTAGCGACAGCCGCCGATGATGGTACTGCACCAAGGCTATGAACTATTCTTCCAACGTATGCCCTGAAAAATAACACTGCGAGTTCAGTGTATTGTTCCCTGGATCCACAATAATTTCCTAACCATGCATCCATCTAAACGTCTTGGAGAATTATCCCTTAACCATCATCTGCAACAAGTGATGATAGTGCACCAATGCAACATCGTCTAACATGATATGCAGGTGAACTTATGTAGGTTGTCCTAAAGCACAACACTATCGAGTGTAATGTGTTTGCTATCTGGATTCACAATGCCTTCCTACTCATGCACCTACATACATGTTTTGGAGAAGTATCCATATGCCACCATCTGCTGCAGGTGATAATACGGTACCAATGGAACGCCTTCTACCAGCATATGTATCTGGACTTGTTGTAAGTTGCCCTGAAACATAACACTGCAGGTACGGTGTCTAATTCCCTCGATCCACATAGCCTTCCTACTCACGCGTCCATCTAAACGTCTTGGAAAATTATCCCTGTACCATTATCTGCTGCACGTGATGACAGCGCATCGCTGTAACACCAACAAGAATATGCAGCTGAAGTTCATCTAGGTTGCCCAGAAACACAACACTGCCGAGTACAATGTGCTGCTATGTAAATTCACAACACCTTTCTACTCATGCATACATCTAAACGTCTTGGAGAAGATTCCCTCTACCTGCAGTTGTGAGGGACTGATTACTTTAACCCAAGATATTCTGGGTCGAATTTCTTGTATGCTGATATATAACACTAATTCCACAATTAGCGGCGATATTTCTCTCCGACGACTTATTTCTCATGACAAATCTGTCCGTAATATTTGAAAGCCGACCATGCTGCCGGAAACTGAAAGTACGGGTACGCGATGAAACCCAACCATGCTACTTTACCGACAAAGGCTATAACGAATAAAGAATAATTGCTACCTAAAAATATCCCCTCCCTCGAAAGTCTTCTTCTTCACGAAGCTCCATCCAGATGTGTCGTAAAATTGTTCCAGTAACCAACAACTGAGAGTTATAACACATTTTCAACCGAAAGACTACTTCCTACCATGAGTTACTCGTGAGTTTCATAAAAGTTAGCCTTTACCGAGGAAGCAGAAAGAAGTATCATAATTTCTGTCTGAACACTTATTTATTTCAAATAGTACATGTGTTTCCTGCTTTGAAAACAAAACAAGACTCTTTTACATTGACAGACACATCAGAAATGAAAGCCTAACTTTGAGCCAAAAAGTAACGAGTTCCAGTATCCCCCTCGTCGGACGCAACTTTCCCACCAGTGCCTTTGCTGAAATTCCTGAAGGAAACACTTATACAAAGCTGTTTATACTTACAATTAACCATAGTTTGATCCCTAGCATCATGATGGTGCTGTCTTAATAATGTCTTCTGTTGCCAGTTGTTGAAACTATTTACTGAAAATAACTGTTTATGACTCACATCATGGAGACACTTGCCAGCGGTATTAACAATTCACCTGCTACGATAGTTAAAAGTAAAGTAAAATGTTAAAATTTCTGAAAACATTATGATACCCGTGCCTTGGCCAATGAATAATCATTTTAGGTTTCGGTCCAAATGTTCTCATAGTTAAAGAAATGCCTCGATTAACTTTCCGGAAATACTAATCTCTCCCCTCATTCCCCCCACCTATTGCAATAGATATTGTAACAGGCTCTTCCGACCCGTTTAAAAAGTGTGAAAACTTGTCTTCTTAAACAGTTGTGCAAGTTCATCAGTATAGTGGTTTTTTCCAAATGACTCTTTCTTTGCAGCTTTGCATGTTTGTTATTTCAGAATGAGAGCAACTCTGAAAACCACCACTGCAAAACGAACAAGTGGTGCTTATACGAACAATTTGCAATTGTGATCATTTTCAGACAATCAGCTTTTTAAATCTTCTTTTTCATTGCTAATAAATTCGATTGTTGTTTAATGACGAAATTATTCTATCAGAACTAGAAGATTAAATTGTTGGTGTTACTAAGCACTACACATTTCCCGGTCAATCATCCACGTAATAATGCCAGCCATTTAACTAGTTTTTCTAAGTGATTATCAACAGGAATTTTAAAAAATTCTTTTAAAGGTAACTTACACCTTAGAAGTGATGTTAACAACTGCTAAACAAGCTACCAAACCAAACAAATTCTGTATTTTATGAAAGAATTATTCATATAAAATATGCATAACATGTTCGTGTTTCTCAAAGTTATTATACGCCAAATGTTCAGCGTTAACTTTTCCCATTATCTCTAATACCGAATATAATAAAAATGTCATTCTGAGGAAAATAAATATGTTGAATACTCATAACAGCTTTACAGCATTGAATTTGATGGCCTATATGTTGTCAAACAATGAAATTTATGTCTGTTTAAATATATGTATGTCATAAATTGTTAATATGGTTGTAATGTGTCATTTTATGAATGTATTAATTGATGTTCACTTTTATACACACTTGAGAAATAAGTTATTTGATGAGTGTTCACTCAATGTCTTTCACCAATCACGTGTCGTGCATTATCTGTTTTTGAAACCAAAATATAACCATCTGTGATAGAGAATCTGCGTGAACAGTTAAAGTCTACACAACTCTAGTTAAATGTTAACTCACACGATGGAATCAGTGTATTTAATATAAAGGCTTGTTAGTAGAAAACGTGTAAAAAATTCAATAACGTAACGCAAAGCTTGATATGACAGCGAATACTGGCTAACGAAATCATTGTTTTTGAAACTGCATATCCACTTTACCATGACGCTTTACTGTTTCATAATTTGGTTTCTCTAAACACAATATGTCGTCTTAAAATGCGCAATATTTAATGTCGGCACAAATATAAGCATTATTAATTAATGCGTTATGTCGTTGTCTCTTAGCATTATATGAGGGGCGAATTTTCAAAACCACGAATACATACAAAAAGTAAAATTAATTAGTTGAACATATTTTCTGTAAAATATTGATGAGTTATACATGAATACATAGTCAGTTTTAACTGAAAAATTACGTAATTAATTTAAAAATCAGGAGAAAATTGGTTTCCATTGAAAATAAGACATGTCCATCCCGCCGTAATGTTGTATTAAAAACAAGGGCACAACAACTATTATCTTTTGAAAATCGAACAGTTAAGAAATACTGTTTCTTACAAGATTACAACCTTTAACGTAAGACATTTGAATAACATCTAATTATAACTAAACATTACAATTTCTAATTTAAGGACGAATGAAATATAATACTTGCACGGGCCGAGCTGAAAACCATATATTTACAATTAAAAAGACGTGTAGTAATAAACCTACCATGTTTCATTTTCGGTAGTTTCTTTATTATATTTTTCGCTCTCTTGTAAAATTTGATTAAATGGACATTTCTTGTTTTGAATGTCTGCTTCATATATATTAAACTACTAACATTTGAGTATTTGTGCGTACATATTTTGTATTAATCTCGCTGTGTACTTCATATCCAGTTTAAATACTGTGTAAAAAAATTCAATTCAAAATATTATTATAACGAATAGAACTGGGAAAAAAGTTTTTTAAAATTATTTTTTAGTTGTTTGCTTCAGTTTTCGTCGTGCAGGAATAGTTTCTGGTTTGTTTGAACAAGATTACTTCAATTTTACAGTACTTGTACAATTCGCTTCTTAAAATGTTTCGAATTGCAAGAAATTGTAAGTCGTGTGCTCAAATACGCTGTATAAATTACGTTTATATATAATAATTTGGTCAATGAAGCTTTAAATTGGTTCATTCAAGGTTAATAACTAGTGTAAGAACCATGCACCCAACAACACAAAGCTATGTATGATGTCCATTCTAATATTTAATTACTTCCTTCGTTTACAATTGCATTAACGTTACCTGTGAAGTTCAAAATAAATTTACCTAGAAGTTTCTATGTAATCTCAGACGAACCAAAAATCCCATAGGCTAAAAAAGGAAAATGTCTTCATGGAATCGATGAATTTTTTAAGAAAAACTTAAAAACCATATTTGCTCTACTCATTGAACTTGAAACTTGACACAGAATTCATATATTCATAATGATACTGAAAACAAGTGTTGCGTGTTTGATATGATAGATTTAAAATCTTCTCGTTGACATTCTAAACGTGAAGCACCGATAAACGATGACAATTTGTAACTTAATATTCCTGAGTTATTTAATGAACTGTTTTGCCTAGTCAGCTGTATTTTTAAGTCATAATCCGGGCACTAACGGTGAGCAACAACGCAAGTTTCTTCAATGCATCCTGTAGCTTTGTTTTGTATATTACTGTTGCCAGGTAACAACGATAGACAATAAGAACAATTTTAACATACAATGTTCCCAAACAAGATCAGAAATGTATTATTTGAAGCAAACGTTTAAAATTATTTACCTCATAATTAGAGATGATGGTATATCGCGAAAATTTTGTGTGCCAACCTAACCTTAAAACACTGACACAGCGTAGTTGTCTGCAGAACGATAATAGTCATCAAATATCACAATAGCGGGATTCTTATTGGCTCAGTCAAATAGGGCAACAGCTCCACATACAAGGGAAAGCCAGTCATCTTGTGGTAAGCTGAACGTGTGTTGAAACCCAGCAAACAGTCAAGTTTTCCTGCGATAAACCATCATCTCTACTCACAATATATTCAAATTATTGGAGCATGCAATTACTTTCATCTAGAGTGGCATAATGATGCAGACGCCGACAACATAATCTTATATCCTGAACTGACATGTTGTATGGAAATATTTTTAAAAAATAGATGGTTTGATTTTGCGATTTTCTGAACGGAAGAAAAAGTGTTACACTTTCTAAAAGTTGTAGTGGAGATGACTCAAAATATAACGAAAACTCTTTCTTAAGCGTTAACTACGGACATGTATTTTAACACAACAATATTGCAAACACGAAAATAAAAAAGACAATATGATATTTTTTATTTGTTCGGATAACAATGATTTATATTCCGCTATTGCTTTTTTCACAACAAGTGCATTATACTCCCAGTAGTTAAGTTAAGAAAAACACAACTGAATGTTACGCAATATACTAGTAATCTTCAGTGACGTAATTTGTCTGCGATGGTAATGCAGTTTTCTAAATCAAGATAATAAGATAGCCACTGTTTTTATCATGTCTTGGAATTTAAACAGTACTTTTTCTAGACTAAAATAATTGTATGTGGTTAATGCACTGAACTGGTTGGTTTATAGTTGCTGGTATTATACACAAATATGTTTCATTGATGTTAGCATGGGATACAGCAAACATAGCTGACGATATTACAAGTACGACAGCTTGTATTAGATAGCGGAATATCCAGGTTTGTGCGAGTTTTATAAGCATGTGTAGTAAATTATGTTAGTGTTTAAGAAACCACAGGAAATGTTTGGAAAATTCTGAATGTTGGTTGTAGACAATATTTTTGAAAATGTTTCCAATTAACAAAATATAACGTTGTTTAATTTTCAATTATATTTTATAAAATATCTCACAGTAAAATTAATTTACAGTAGTGAATAATACTGGTAGTGCCTTGCACACACAAAATTCATCAAAGCAGAATGTTATATTATAAAATAACCTGTTGATAGTAACAGTTGAAAGACTTGTACTGTTTTATTATATGCTATTATCTCATTCCACTGAAAACTGTACCTTATAACTACAGGATAGATTAATATATTAATAAATATGACTATTTGAAACAAGAATAAAAATAACAGGCTATAATTTTAAAATGACGTGTAGTTTGTAAAAGAAAATAGTTTATGTGGCTGGCTTGTAACTTTATACCAACTAATTCGTTGATTTCTATTTTCATCAGTACGAATTATTAAGGTGCATTTATGTTTGTGCGAAGTATATTGGATGAGTTCTTCACTATTCACAGGCCTATTTAAAATACAAATTTTTTTTCTCTGCGGCTTTTTTTAATGTCGGGAATGACGAGCACGGTAAATAATGAATGTGTGATGGCTACGTTTCAATTGTGTGTACAGACCCGGAATGTTTTAATGACATTAATCACTTAGGTACAGAAATATTCTTCTTTAAACTAAACTAAAACACCTGGAAATTGTACACACATATGTACTAACATACTGTGCACTGAACCGTATAAAAGCAAAAGTATTTTGTGCCATGCCATTATTATAAAATATTTTAACTAAATTAACTTATCTCGGATTGCCTTGAGAAGGAACATTTTTCACTGGAATTGTAATATACTTAGAACTTCAGTAATTTGTTTTAAGCGTCTTACTTTTATCTGATTCACAGTTCACTAAATTGGAATTATAACAGTTTTAACAATTCAAAAGAAAGTATTATTTCTGTTTAGTGCGTTTCATAATGGAATTTAAATTTCTTTACTAATTGTGTGTCCCGATGTCTAAATCTGTCAGGATAAACCCAATAAACTATCACTCGTAAATGAGAAACAAAGATATGTCATTGAACTACCATTTGAAAACGTTATTTATATAAATTTTTAATTTTATTTTGTATTAATAATATGAGCTCTGTTCTCGTCGAATCTCTATTTTATGTGCATTAATTTAACTGTATTCTATGACATAAAATTTTATAACTGTGAATTCTTGTGTGAAACAAATTCATTTCTTAGCAAAAGTGCAATAATTGTTTGACTTTAAAAGCAGTTATTACAATTCTTATAAAACATATACCGTGCTCCAATTTAATTTTTTGCGTGTTAAGTAAGAAATTGATTATTCTTTAAATGTTTTAAGTTTTCGTAATAGCGTGCTGAAATGTTCATCACTAAACTAGTGACGACTGTATTTATGTAAACCCAGTAAACAGCAATAAAAGTAATTATATGACGGGAAAGTTACAACGGTTACATTTCACATGAAAAATAATATTTAGATGAATTTAAGCTCCAAAAACATGTGTAATTATTAACATGATTTGCTATTATTATATTTTTCTTTCATTTAAATTCCACGTTATCGCTTAAAAAGGAAAGGTTAAAACAATAAACAAATGTAATTGCACATATCAAATTATTACCAAAATATGTCATGTATCAAATTGGGAAAGATGGCCGTTTAATTTAAAACTGTGAACTAGAACACTACGTTAGCTTTTCCGACAAATTTAAAGATATTACTATACAATTTAAATAAACGTAGTTAATCGTAACTGGTTTAAAAACCTTGCGTGTAAGCTACATAAATACAGTTCTAATATTATATTAGAACAATTAAGTAATACGACATAATCTGTCACCAGTTTACAAAAGTTCTTACGTGTATAAGTTAAATTCTCAAATTAACGCACTAGTTCTACGCAATACAATGGCATTCTTATTGATAAAATTGATTTAATATTTACCAAATATATGTTTGAATATTGCAAAATATATATGCCTAAAACTGATAAAACATACACGCGAATTAACAATATATTTTCTGGTGTGAACAAAAAACGAAACGTTGAAAATTTATTTTGTTTACAAAACAAAGTATGTATTCATGTTTACAGATTACCCTACTTTCACACATATTTGATAGTATGTTGTTTTGAAACAATAATTCCATAAATCCGAAATGTTAATATTTTATATTAAACATAATTTTAATTAATGACATTTAAATAATAATTACGATGAAAAACACAAAATACCAAAATGGCGATATTAATTTCCTCTTAAGATTAAACTATTTTGTAGACGTTAGCCTATGTACTGTAATGTTTCTTTATAAACCAGTTTAACCACATAGTATAAAGGATACAGATTGTTTTATGAATGTAGACGGAATAAATCCACTAACAATTCAGACAGGAGTTTTGGTCCGACAGTTGACTTGTGTGTAAAGACAGAATATGCACGTGCCAGTACATGACGTGTTATCACCAGTTTCTACAAGACCCACTCTTGTTGTTCATGTTGTTTGTTGTTGTTCAGAAGGTGAATACCAAAGTGCTCAACGCACAAAATGTTGAACATGTAGATGTAGTTTGTGTACAGAAAATAAACACTTGTATATAACAATATTTACACCAACTTTGGACTTGTTATTTCGTCGCCTTCTTTTAATGACAGGCTTTCCACTTTCTACTGTAATACGGTAATTATTTGTTTAGGTTTAAAAAGGAGCAGATGTCAAACAACGGTCTGGCAGTTATGTTTAAAATGGTTTCTGTCATAGCTCATTTCTTCAAAGCACGATATTATACAGTTTCGTCTAAAAAGTGAATTAACCGGGATTTCGTTAATTACATAATTAGATAAAAACCATAGCATTTACTGCCGGAAAAAATTAACCAACATGAGAAGATGATTGTAAACAAAAACTGCCAAACAGATTTTTCATGTCTGCTCTCGTTTAGTCGTAAAAAATTAATATCGCTAAAAAAGTATAAACTAGATTGCATTGCCTTAAGACTCCTCTCCGTCCTTCCATTCGCATGGTTTCAGCTTTAAGTTACACCATTTTATTCAGTAGTTAATAATATCAGTGTATTTTTAATGCACACGTATATTTAACCAGTGCCTAGTAAGTGTCAAGTAAGTGTTTAAAGTTAAAAATAATCACCTATTTAACAGCATTAAATATGTCTGGAACGTTATAAATCTAAACTGACTTACATTAGATGAGACAGCAAATTCTTCCTACCACCACACGCAAATACAGGAAAACACATATACATCCGCACAGTCAAACTAATGTTGTCACATCTAAAAAATGTGAAATTGAGTTAAGGTCACCAACGTAAACAAACTATGTCTATATTTCCAATGTAATAAGTTTTTTTAACGAAATTTTAAAAATTAATGGTGACGTACATATACTGTGATGGACGCAAGTCTCAAATTATCCCTGCTATGGCAGTTGTATAGTATGTACTTGATAAACTGTTGCTTATGTGATGCTGCAGCGTATTAAGTATCAAGGCTGTTATGTTGGATTACGGCTTCGTATTCATCATTAAAGACATTCCTCACATCTTCTGCTGGGTATAAACAAATAGAGATGTGTCTCTTTTGCTTTCAGCGTTGTGTAACGTATCTCAAACGCAGAGAATCAATGTCAAAACCATTCTTCACCTCAGTTTTCAACGTCTTTTTTATTTTTATATTCGTACCAGATATTTTTTCCTTATTTTACATGTACATTGTGATTAAATTTTCCTCTTAGAAAATTTTTGTATCTCTTATAGTTTTTGCGCAATGAGTCGTAAACGTAAAAATTTGCACTTTACGGTTTTATGCACGCCACTAAAACCAACTGACATACCAAACCGAAAAAAATGCACATTGTTTAACAATGTTGTAGGCTATGATTTGACATATATAAAAAAAAAAAAATATTTTTGTATTTAGTAAAAAACATGTAAAATTTTAAAATGAAAAATTTAAATTTCCAACAATTTTTTAAAAATACAAAACTATACATTTATTTAATTTATATATGTGTTAAATCACAGCCTACAACATTCTTATAAACTGTGAATTTTGTCGGTTTTGGTATGTCAGTTGGTATTAGTGGCGTACATAAAACCGTAAAGTGCAAATTTTGACGTTTACGACTCATTACGCAAAAACTATGAGAGATACAAAAATATCCTAAGAGGAATATTTAATCACAATTTATGTATAAAATAAGAAAAAATACCTGGTAGAATTATAAAAATAATAAAAGACGTTGAAAACTGAGTATAGCCGCCCCCTTTTAATGGTATGTGTGTTATAGATGTTAAGTTTAGGTCCATAACGAAGGATACGACAATATTATGTTGTAATCTGTCGGGCTTTACTCCTCAAACATTAAAGTAAGCCAATGATTTTCTAAATTGATTTTAAAAGTTGAAATTTCTTCCAACAATCGTCTCATTGTTTAACAACATAACATTTTTGACATATTTCAAAACAGTGGCACAAAACATTGAATTAACATACCAAAGAACCGTCTCGCCAAAATAATATAACAATGTCAAAATGCAAACTATAACAAAACCATCGTTGCAAGTTTGATCCCCAGCCGGTGATTTCGATACATTGCGGCAACGTTCCAGGTTCTTCTACAGAATAAGATTAAATTGCTTTAATTTTACAATATACGTTATTCGGAATAAAGTTAAGGTTAACAGAGGTGCCAATAAAATAGTGTCGTTTGTATTCGCGTTTTTGAAAGAGCATTGCGACGGAAAGCAGGTGGTATTTTACTCAGACAACACGGTAGGGCCAAATTAAAACCAATTTATTTTAGCCCACACACACGTAATTTATTTTTAACAATACCGAAAACAACTCGATGAACTCTGGAATAGAGAAATATAATCAGAGGTCTCGCCAATCAGGACTGATCTATATATCGGACCAGTGGGCAAGGCCGCCTTAGAAGGAGGCAGGGAAAAGAGGGGCATTTTACCCGTGCCTCACATTATAAGGGGGCCTCACTTTTGAATTTAAAAGAAAATTAATTATTAATAAGTATTCAATTAGTTTTGTAGTAATTGCATTTTAGTAATTTATATTATTTTTTCTTTGCTCGCATATATATTTACAAAATTTCTGTGTTAACAAAATTAATTTTACTGTGGTACTTGTAATTGAAATGTTTATGTTAGTGACTACATCCCAATACAAGATAAACATGTCATACCTTAAACATTATCGCTCCATATAAAAAAACGGAGGGGATCTCCGATTAA
Organism: Medauroidea extradentata; assembly: GCA_003012365.1. Lineage (NCBI taxonomy): Eukaryota > Metazoa > Arthropoda > Insecta > Phasmatodea > Phasmatidae > Medauroidea > Medauroidea extradentata. The sequence continues at coordinate 26,666 of PNEQ01034008.1, read as the reverse complement.
TGTTGCCCCAGGCCTTACATTCTCATAAAATGGCCCTGCCAGTGGTTATCAGTGATTGCTACTGTAAAAATAAGCGGCAAACCTTACAATGTAAGAGAGGTATTTAAAGAGAATACTACAGATTTAAATTAGAGTGGACAGACGGTTGCAACTAATACTTTTCAGTACTGCAAGTAACGGAAACTAACCCTCACATATGTTATTCTGTGAAACAGATTATGCACAGCAGGAATTCGAGGCAGTCAACAGGAAACTTACTCCGTATTCGTTAAAGAATTCTAGGAAGTGTAGGAATGAATCTCTGTTGCAGAGTCTTTCATCATGGACCCTATATCTGGCATACACGGTGGAACCTAATGTAAGTCAGGCTAAATACAATGACCTTCACAGCTGATACCAGTCACTAGTTATTCCTATAGTTCACCATTTGTTTCCAAACGAACTGTCTCTCTTCAATGACTACACATCTCAGTCAGGCAAGTGTCTCTGGACGATATGCTCGAGGTGGAAGCAGTAAACGCCGGTTCTGCAAGGAGATAGGTTTCATACATGGACAGCTACATGACGACGATGAATAATTCTAAGATGGAAACTTTACACCAGTTAAACATATTTCACACTGCTAATTGTCTATTTTCCACTTTAATGTTACTATCATCTAGTTCATAATTACAATGTGTATGCAAAACTATATTTTCTCGTCAAAATAGCGTCCTCATACCACTTTAATCTGTATTGCGTTATCTCAAGTTCTACGACTGCCTGTACTCGTCACTGTTAGGTAACAGCAGCTCTTCTACACAAAGAACAAGGTTTGTTATAGTCAAACTTGGCTAAACAAACGTCTTGCGGTTGAATCAACCAAATATTTGACTGCTCGATAGATTCAGTTATCTAAACGATATGTTTTAGTCCAGATTAATATATATTTTGTTAAAATAACAAAACCAATATTCGGTGCGCTTTACATATTTTTTAGGCAACCAAAATAGTTTTGGCTCAAATACATAGCCTACTAGTTTCACCACATATATATGGTTGACTGCATCAAAACTTTGATTATGTGAGGCCATCCTGCAGAGCCCACCAGACCTTGGTGTTTGTGCACAGCAGCGCTTGCAACCAAGCGTAACCACATGCACATCTGCAACGTGCGTCGTGCAGAGATCTGGTAAGCGACTATCACACAGATCTTCAGAACTGCTACAGTGGCGTAAGGTATGTATGGAGACTGATTGATTTATGCGTCCAACTGACATTGCTCAAATAGCTCGTTAATAAATATAAATGACAAAATTTTAATACAATTTTAACGCACATATCCACGTGTGCAAAACTACAGAAATAATATAAATTACATTGAAATTGCTCAAGATAATTAAAATAACACAAAATTGTATATTTTATAATTATATCCAGGAAGGTAATTTACAACAACATATGTACACATTATAAAGCTAAAATTATTTTCCTTCCATGTTTTCTGCTAACTATGTAATTTCCTTCGTTGGCCATAAAAATGGAGTGTGTGTGTGTGTGTGTGTGTGTATATATATATATATATATATATATATATATATATATATATATATATATATGTATATATACACACACACACACACTTTGTAATGCTGCATTTAATAGATGTACGGATATCCCTCAACCATATGTGCACTACTCACAGTTGTCGAAATAGGGAATAAAATTACCTTGGCTACCAGTTTTTTTATGAATTGGTTAAAAAAAATATCAAATAAGTCTTAATGTGTGTGGGAAAATTTTCGGGGAATGGAATAGAGGGATACCAGACAGCCAATAAATTCCGTAATAATACCAAAATCGTAAAAATTTATGTTTGTGACTTCAAATTCATCAAGCTATGGTAGATTAGTACAATCTAAAAATGTATAACCAACAGCCAATTACTACCTCATCAAGCTAACTACGAAGATAGCTGGTCACCACGGCAAAAGGCAAGCTTATGAATGAAGTTCATTGTTACTGTCAATAAAAATTACAAACCTACAAACCCAGCTATCGTACACGTTCACCAGCTACTGAAATCGGGAGCTAGAGATCCCTTATATCTAGGTTTTTCCCTCAAGTGTTTCAGGAACTGTTAAGTTCAATTAGTAGCTTAAGACAAAAGTTAGTGTTCAGAGTTGCTGTTAGTTAAGACGCAGGAACAGCCAATATTGTACCAGCCATATACGTGAGTCATGCGTCACTACGTAAAGTGTGTTCGTACTATAGTAAAACATAGTCTTCGACGACGGTGACGGTAGATACTCCTTAAAGTCCCGACAGACTTCCCTAGTCCTCGTCGTATGTGTCACCACTGGGGATCTTCTCATGCATCACATTTAACAACACGTCTGTACTGTTTCGCCTTTTCTATGTGTTTCACATCCATATTTACCCTCTCTCTAAGTTACGAGACCAATGTTTTACAACGAGCAAATAATTGATCCCGTTTCCATGGAATACAGTGAATTTTTTTCCTTTTTGCAGTTCAGGCAACACACTCACAAGAAATACTCAACCAATTGTCCACCGTTATTTAATCTTTATTTAAAATTAATTAAAGCAAATAAACACACATTGTGCTCGTGCACGGAATCATACACAACATAACAACAATGATACTACACGGAGAGTGAAATGTTAGTATGGAGTCCAAATTATGTTTGCCATTAATATGAAGTTCATGAATTGTTCATGGTTAAAACACATTAGGTTAGCTATTTTGTAACTGGACTTGTATCCCTACATATTGACATGTTACAACACACACAAACAAACGCACACTCTTGACGAAATTTGCTGTTCAAACCTGGCTTTTTCTCTTGTCCCTCCTTCCTGCATTCCACTGCATGTAACTGAAATGTCTTTTCTACTGCATTCGTATGCCAAATTTTTATAACCTAGGTTGAGATAACTATAAAAGTGTAGCCTCTGTATGTATACATACAGGCTGATTGGAAAAAATACCTATATATCGTAGTAATATGTAAGTGAGTGTGTAAATACATAATTGTACATAGCAATAGACAATGTAGTGTGTAGAAATTTTAATTGAATGAAGTTGTAATAAATGAAATAAATAAGCAATAAGTTAGATTGTATTTAAATCAAAACCATGGCCTCCAACCTCGAGACTCTCCTCACTCTAACAAAATAATAAATTTTAATATTTTATTGACGTTTCGAAATAAAAGTATGGAAAGTAACGGATCTTCCAAACGAAGCAATTTTAAATAAAAAAGAAAATAACATGCAGCTATTTTAAAAAAAATATATACTGCTGATATTCCCTAGAATTTAACTTAATTTTAGGGAAACAAATTTAAAACGACAAATTGTCTACCAGAAAATATAGCATATAATGGCACTCTAAGCATTTGTTAAGTATTCAGATAAAATTAGCTACTTAAGTAAAAAGTTTTATTATAGTCGCGATCATCTATAGTTCGCTTCGATAACGCCGAGCCGCTCTCCCCGTAGTCACAACTAGCGCAATCTATCGACAGACTCCAGAACTAAGCCGGCTGTAGTCGCGTAAACCCAGCCACGACAGCAGCACTGTTCCAGACAGGTTTGCCAACAGTACGAAATGTTATAAGTTACTAGGTTAGAGTCAAACATTCAGCTTGAGGCTTTCAAACTGTAACCCGAGCAAATATTTATGCGTAGTGTTAATAAAGAGAATGGCTTCTTGGTTAATTCATAGCTAACCTCGCATACTGTTAGAAGATGAAACACGTCAAATGGGGCAAGTGGATAATAACATTGGGTATAAGAAACATCACAACGAAGTGAAAATTAATGCACGCAGCTTAAAATATGGAACAAAAAGGCACACAATTAGTAACATATGAATAAAATAATTATATTTTAAAGTTACGCCATGACAAAACGCATATTACTGCTTCCAGGTGGACTAACGTAACGTGTTTATGGGGAAAAGTGGATCACGTGACATTTCTAATCACGCGTTGTCCGAAATTTATGTTTAGCAACATGGGCATACTTTTAAATTTATCACACTTTGAATAGTTAGTCATGAGGTCTGTTAGTCCAATCGTCTGATTGATTGTGAAGGAGAGTTAGTTGTTTTGGATACAAAACAACAATTGATTCTTACGTCAAAAAGGCCTGGTGTTTATGTAAAATAACCCTCAAATTATGAGCACTGCCTTTAATACTCGCTCCAAAGATATTGACATTTTATTTTTTAAAAACCTGTTTTAAAGCACGTGAAGTATTGAAACAATGTGCGTGTATTGTTTATCTATTTGGCCAACTTTTTTCCGGTCTTGCCAGACCTCCAAACTGTATATCTTTACATACATCCACATTATACATTTGTCAACCACATCCATTTTTAGTTTCCAATATTTTTGTTATATTTGCTGCTTCTTTTATCAACTGTCAATTTTGCGACATAACAATGTTCGCTTATAATGGCGTATTATAGCCTATGCAAAAAAAATAATTTAGTTACAGAATCTATTAAATAGTACTAGTTAAAATGCGTATTGGCCGGAAATAGTTTTGCGGAAAACTTTGGCCAACTTAACGGTAAATAATTAAACTTGCCTTTTAATTATTGCCATGTAGCCCTCTTCCATTAGTACGAGAATCAGAATTAGGCGGTTCGGAATAAAGTGAGAACTCAAAAAAAAAAAACCGATAAAGTTCTATTTTCAGTTAATTTGTATCGTTCCGCTCGTAACGACTAACGAGAAATATTTATCCTATTTAGACACGCCACTTGACGCCTACGTGTGTAATGTGATAAAGTGTGAAGTCAGTAGGAATGTATACAGTTTGAGTTAAAAAGTGTATTACTTACATAAAATAACGCAATGACGATTTCGATTGCTTTTGTTTCAGTATGGTCGTATTAAAATAGGAAAATACACGGAATTATATTGCTTGCCTTCGCTGCCAACCTCACAAGCAGTAATGCGACTATAGTTAATGTTGAATTATATGCAGTAAAGGCTAGTGATATTATTTGAAAGGTTAAAGTTGTAGTGCTTACTTTATCCCGAATGACGTATACCAGGAAAAGAACCAGCAAGAAGTGATTATATGATAACGTTGCAGACTGTTGTAAACTTGTTATTTTACGAGATTTTACACAAGATTTATAGTGGTTGGGTTGCTGTAGTCAGAGGTGGGCACTCTGTACTGAAACTTGTAATGTGGTTAAGTTAAGGGTGAGGGTTACGGTTAAATTATAAATATTAATATAATTATGGTGGCTTTTCTCTACATAAGTTAGTTACAAAATATTATACGGTTGTACTACACAATTTAGGTTGGAGGTGAGCGGCTGTTTAAACATATACGTTGTTCTACTCTATGGTGGGTGACCCTTTGGACACCTTAGACCTCACCGTTAGCATGATGCCGGAGGCTGATGATGATTGTGTCGGATATCGACGGACGGTGGCACGTCGTGGGTATCGACCCAGGACCATCCTGGCGAGCTGGAGGCCAATTCTCATTCAGATCGGCGTTAACGACAGTCCTGTTAACACTAGCGGGATGCGCCGTTTGTAGCGGGACTGCAGATCGATTCTCATTCGGGGCGACCACGAGTTAACAGCAGTTCTAACTGGACTCCTGCTCGATCTAGCAAGAGTTGTTTTAAATACAATTCTCATCTACACCGAGCAGCGGTCTAAAGGGACCTTTAACAGGACCGGCCTAGCATAGGCACTGCGGGCTGCGGTAAGCAAGTTAGCCAACCTTGTTAGCGAGTCTGTTGAGTTACTTTTACAGAGGAACTGCCATATTTATTTGAAATATGTGTGTGCGCCGACGAAGATATTGGGATTTTATATTCGAGGAGGATCCATTCTAAAATTGTGCACCTACATTAAGTATAATTTTACAAATGATTTGTGTATTATGTGTTCACATGGGCGTAAAAAAATACGCACTCTTGTAATATCCGTCGTGTACCTGACACAATTACATACACTCTAAAAAATTTTGTAAAATTTATAAGGATATTCCTTGTACTTTTACAAGTCCTTGTAAAAGTACAAAGAATATCGTTATAAAATCATTAGTTTATGAAGTTACAAAGGTAAGCTTTGCAATACTACAAAGGAATTCCTTGTAGGCTTACCTATAACGACAGTTCCTGCACTGTAAATTATTTTGTAAAATATGACAAGGCAGTTCTTCGTAGTTGTACAAACTTTTGTAAATGTTGAAAATATTCCTTGTAAAATTATTAGTTTATAACGTTTAAAGGAATTTGTTTGCAAAAATCTTAGAAAAAATGTGTAGCCTACAAAAATCGTAAGTTCGTCGGAAATTACTTATGCAAAGATCACAACCTCTGAAAAGTATTTTCTGGAATAAAGTGAATGTTTATATTAAGAGAGTTCTTTAAAGGGAAGAATTATTACTGAACTTTACATAGAATGTATACAAATTAATAAATACTGGCCGATCTGGAAGTCAGAGTGGTCTAGGGGTTCGATGTGTAGATTCTAAGCGTGGGGAGAGTGGTTCGAAACTTAGTGCTTTGCGGGTTTTTTTTTTTTATATTTTCAAAATAATTTCTTGTATACGTCCTTTATTCAAAAATTATTTGATAAATAAGTTCAGTGTTGTTTATGAAGCACAATGAACATTTAATTTTTTTTTTTTTTCGTATTGAAAGTACAGCTACAAGGCTAGTCCTTGTAATTTTACAAACATATACTTTGTATTTAATTACAAGGATAACCATTGTAGTTATACAAGGAAATTCTTTGGCAACTGGGTTTCCAAGGCTATTTTTTTTTGTAAAAGTACAAACATTTTTTACAGTGTACGTACGTTCGTAAATATATACGCCTAGTTTATTGCTAGTAGCTATTGCATAAAATAATTCAATCAATATAAATTTACCAGCGAGTACAATAATGTTAATACAATATAAACATTCGTTACGCTCATGTAAGTATAGATTTCGATTTGTATGTTAGGTTGATATAAACTGCTCCGTTATTCAAATTCGTTCGTGCAAACATAATGTTTTGTCAACAGAAATGTACCACTCGTGTTTAATTTCAGACATATGATACTTGAATGTAAAATTATGTGATCCTATATCAAGTTGTTTAAACAAGCCAAAGTTACATTATTAAAAAATAATGTCCCAGCACTAGACCTACTGCATGTTTAGAGGTTAGAGACAGAGGTAAGTTGTCGATTCTGATGAAAGTCATAACTGATACTTTATTAACCATAGAACAAAATACATTGTTATGGGTTTCATCATAACGTAAACAAAACGACACATTTAATTATATACAGTACATGTGCAAGCGTTTCAATACACTCTATTAAGTTAATTAAATTTAGTACTTGAATTATAGTCATTGAACATATGTATGCCATTGACATCGTTAAGTACAAAAAATCAGTCCGGTATAAACTCACCATCAGTTAATGTTCTTTCCAAGAATTTGTTAAAATCATAATGAGGATTATTCTGCAGTGGAAGCCCGCCACAGTTACAAAATCACGCACCAACTTCTTTGTCAATTGTCTTTTCTTTCTTTACAAAAGAGCATCGTTATTCTCTCATTTGCCAGCGAGCGAAGTCTTGCGCTTGGGTATATTATAATTCACGGAACTCGCAGACAGCCTCGTACAGGGTGCCCGGTTATTCGCTTACATTTAACTGAACCAGTTAAACCAGGAAATGTAGCGGGATCCCTCTAAACGAGAATCATAACAATTCCGCTACAAGCGGTGAACACTGTTAGTGTAACAAGACTCCAGTTCAACGCCGATTTGAAGGAGAATCGAGCTCCTGAACAAATAAAAGTGGTCAATGGGACGAATAACTTCAAGAAACAGTTGTTTGCATTCCTCCTGTATGCTCATTATACACAGTACAAGATTACCTGTCATAGTCTAGTGTTTTCCTCTCCACATTATGTTAGTTTCTTAAATTGACCATTCCTTACTTGGTAAAATAACATTTTTGTTTTACTAAGTACGTGTTTTATCTATTTAATATATTGCAGAAGAATGTGTACATCCCTAATATCTTAATGGTAAAAAGTAATGTAAGTAATTTTGCTGTAGATTTACTTTACCTTTGAGATTCATTTTGGGATGACTCAACACGTATTGTCTGAAAAACATTTGTGTACTTTGCAAGATATACGTTACATAATCTACTCTTTGTAATTATTATGTGCTAGAACAATTTAAAAGTTTTTCCTTACATAATTGTTGTAAATTTTTTATTTATATATATTTTTGTACGTATAATTGACGAGTTCTAATAGCACTCTAATGCCGCACAAATGAAAGCTAAATAAATACCAATACCAATTCCAAAACCATACAGCGACACTCCCGTTAACAGCTTAGCGCAGCCCTCGTAGCGTACGTTACGGCCGGTCCCGCTAGGGCGTATTTCGGTCATCTTGAGAATCACATTTTGTGCCATTCCTGCTATATCAGACAGGAGTCCACTTAAATAGTACGTTTGAACGCTACTTCCCGCTACATGAAATTCATATCAGCCAATGAGAGAATAACGATGCTCTTTTGTAAAGAAAGAAAAGACAATCGACAAAGAAGTTGGTGCGTGATTTTGTAACTGTGGCGGGCTTCGACTGCTGAATAACCCCCATTATGATTTTAACAAATTCTTGAAAAGAACATTAACTGATGGTGAGTTTATACCGGACTGATTTTCTGTACTTAACGATGTCAATTGCATACATATGTTCAATGACTATAATTCAAGTACTAAATTTAATTAACTTAATAGAGTGTATTGAAACGCTTGCACATGTACTGTATATAATTAAATGTGTCGTTTTGTTTACGTTATGATGAAACCCATAACAATTTTTTTTGTTCTATGGTTAATAAAGTATCAGTTATGACTTTCATCAGAATCAATAACTTACCTCTGTCTCTAACCTCTAAACGTGCAGTAGGCCTAGTGCTGGGACATTATTTTTTAATAATGTAACTTTGGCTTGTTTAAACAACTTGATATAGGATCACATAATTTTACATTCAAGTATCATATGTCTGAAATTAAACACGAGTGGTACATTTCTGTTGACAAAACATTATGTTTGCAAGAAACGAATTTGAATAACGGAGCAGTTTATATCAACCTAACATACAAATCGAAATCTTTACTTACATGAGCGTAACGAATGTTTATATTGTATTAACATTATTGTACTCGCTGGTAAATTTATATTGAGTGAATTATTTTATGCAATAGCTACTAGCAATAAACTAGGCGTATATATTTACGAACGTACGTATGTAATCGTGTCAGGTACACGATGGATATTTCAAGATTGCGTATTTTTTTACGCCCATGATGAACACATAATACACAAGTCATTTGTAAAATGATCTTAATGTAGGTGCACAATTTTAGAATGGATCCTCCTCGAATATAAAATCCCAAAATCTTCGTCGGCGCACACACATATTTCAAATAAATATGGCAGTTCCTCAGTATATGTAACTGAACAGACTCACTAACAAGGTTGGCTAACTTGCTTACCGCAGCCCGCAGTGCCTATGCTAGGCCGGTCCTGTTAAAGGTCCCGTTAGAGTGCTGCTCGGTGTAGATGAGAATTGTATTTAAAACAACTCTTGCTAGATCGAGCAGGAGTCCAGTTAGAACTCCTGTTAACTCGTGGTCGCCCCGAATGAGAATCGAGCCCCTGGTGACGGCTGGAAGGCTTGAAGGAGACAGACCCCATAACAGGACGAATTAAGGAACTATGTTTTGTGTACGGCAACGATTTATTTTCCACTGTACTGTACTTCACTGAAGTTCTCAAGACGAATTGCTTGGAACGTTGTGGTATAAATTGCAGATTGTGCACCTCAGATGAACAATAATTAGAGACACGGAAATATGGCGGGTTCAATGAGCAGCAGGCTAGACTCCACAGTCCTATATATATTCTGTCTTCTGCTACTTCTACATTGTCTGCTGCTCCAGTGAGCGGTCAGTATCACATATGACAAGGTAACGCGAGAGTCTGTGAGCGTTTTAATGCAGGTCTACTATTGGTTCACAGACATCAAGAATGAGTTCAAGTAACAGCGACCCAATCGGGAAAGTAATGAACTACTACAGAAGTTTGAAATCTAACGTCTTCTCAAATGAGTTTGCAAAATATCTGTGTCTATGACAATAATTATTATCAAACTGACAGTTGAACGGTGTTGTGTGTCAACCTGCTCTGCAATAATTTTTACTTACAAGTTAAATATTTTTCGAGATTTACAGCTTTGAAACAGTCTTCCAAAAAGTATTTTAGTCCTAAAGATTTGTGTTTGTACTATTGACGTAAAATTAAGAGCGATGTTCACTTAAAATTTTAACGGTTTTAATAATTCATTTTTTACAGGTCAGTATTTGTTTCGTTGACATATTATTAACTTACAGTAATGAAAACTTTCCAGCAATCATAGTTTTTGTATGGCGGAATGACAAAGCTCAAATTTCATAAAACCGTTTTATACAAGAAAGAAAAATCATGTGACTTAAAGAAATGAAACTATATTCGCACTGAACAACAGTACCACGGGCTACGTCAATATATGTTTCAAAAATCCGCATTAAACAGTTTTTGTAATTTGAAAAATTACTGATAAAGAATTGCCATATTTTTCTGCATTTTTTTAAATAAAAAAAATTCAATGTGAACGTATAGCCCGTGTCACTGTTATTCAAGTGATTGATTTCATTTATGTAAGTCCGTTGGTTTTCCTTTATTGTAGAAATTATTTTTAAACGAAATTTGGTTTTGAAATGCAACTATATAAAAACTGTGAAAACTTGACAATTGTCATTGCAGTAAAAAAATTTCACAATATATGTCTACAAAACAAATCACTTCTCGTGCAAAAATAAAAAAGTATTAAAACAATTAAAATTGTGTGATTATATGTGTGTATGTGTGTGTCCCGAAAAACTTTCGAATCAGTGAACAGAATTTTATTGAACGTTGTACACTTATAGTACTTAGTAATCTGATTTTACTTGCATATATTGCGTTTACGCCCTGTTACTTATAATGTTTCAAAACCACTGCCTTTTTAAAATTTTTCGATCAAACTAGATATCTAACGAACCGTAGTTTAGAATTTCATCAAACTCGGTAAACATAAAGAAACCAGTAAGATAAACTGATTTTTATTCATTTCGTTTACGCAATACGCACAGTTTTAAAATTGGTGGGCATTTTTTAATTTTTAGCATAGTACGACCTATCTGAATAAATATTTTTCCGAATTTCATTAAACTTAGAACACGTATTCCACGTATTAAACTAGCTTAACTTAAGTGTATTTCGTTCATACTCATATTTTCAAAATTACTATCATTTTCATAATTTTAAGCATTGCAATACACGTCGTAGGAAACATTTATCATAGTTTCATTAAACATTGTACAAATATACCTCATACAAAGCTGACTTTACTTATGTGTATTCCATTCATACTCTGTATATATGTCCGCATTGACAGCAATTTACATATATATATATATATATATATATATATATATATATATATATATTTAGCATAGTAATACGTTACTTTGGAAATATTTTTCAGAAAATCATCAAGTGTGGTAGTTATGTACTACAAACCAAATTGACTTGACTGTTCTGTATGTCGTTCATTTGTTCACAGTTTCACAGCTGATAAATAGGGACTGGAAAATTTCTCTAATTTAATCCCCTGTAGGATAGAATCCATTGTACTAAGCATACTCAAGCCCCGTCTATCCGTTCATTGTATGTTGTTCCACAGAGTAGCAGCTAGTGGACTAGTAGTTTCCTGAATTAACTTATTAATATATCTAAATACAAAATTAATTTAATCTGAATTTATCATTAATGGTAAAATTTAAGTTGTTAGGCGTTCGAGAAAGAAATCAAACGTTCAAACGTTAAAATAAATACTATTACTCCACATGTTTGAAAATTATTTATACTGATTGAAAATATAATATACATATTTAAATAATCCTTCGTTGATATATATATATATATATATATATATATATATATATATATATATATATATAGCTTGCTAGTTAACTTAAATCTTTGTTCGATTACGTGAAATGTATTTTCGATTATTCCTCAATATCTAGCAAACGCTTCAAGATGTATATTTGGCTTGTGCTTCAAAACGATGATTACATAAATACCCGAAAAGTTGTTACAGGGTTTTTCGAAAATTGGCTTCCATGAGATGGAAAGGGAGAAAACGTGGTTTATGTGAATCGTTTACGTGGCTGGAACCGAATGGGTTACATTTTTTTTATTTTTACCTCACTTGTATAGCCTACTAACACGGGATTTCGAGATTCGATACTTTAAGGGGTGGAAAGGCGAGAAAAAAGGTTTCCGATTATTCGACCCTCTCTCTCTCTTTCTACATATATATATATATATATATATATATATATATATATATATATAACCATTTGAGATAGCTAAGTCATATTGGCTTCAGGATTGTGCTGCTTACGAAAATACCCAAAATACTATTTCTGATTTTGCCAAATTCAACACCAAAGGTATAAAAAATTGTAAAACGTGTTTTCGATTCATAAACGATGTATATCGTCATCTAAAACACTTAATGTTACATACCTTACTGATGTCATATTTGCTTCAGATCGATACTACTTGAATGCCTGGAAAGTAACGTCACTTATTTTTATATTCGACATATACGAAGGTGAAAAATTGTGTAATAGGTGAATACTGTTTTCAATTAATCGTAGACATATCTTGGACCCAGCGGGTCTTTCAAGTCTATGAGACCCCCATAAAAAATTCTAGCATGTTATTTAAGGGTTGTTCTAAATTATGTCTCTATGAGAGTGAAAAGACGTGGAAAGTGTCTTAGATATATACTCGATAAGGTTCGAATCGTTCGACGTATATATAGGTAGATAAGTGGTCTTTAAGTCTTGTCGTCATAGAGGACATTATAGACGGCGACACAGCTTGGTACAATGACAGCAGCTAAGAGAGGAGTCGGCCATGGCCTTTGTTAAGAGAGGGCATATGCTTGAGTTTTCAGTCGCATGCGAGGTGGAAGCCGAGTGGTCTTTTTTGGGGACATGGATACAGTTTCATCGTTCGGCTTTTCATTCTTTAAACTTAAAATCGAAGAAACGTTTCTCCATGATTAAAAACACCATTCGGCTTCCAAATCGCATGCTGCTGAAAACTCGAGTCCAAAATTTTACCTCTGCGCCGTTTCGCTCAGTCATTCGAGATATATAAGCTGCTTTTCGCTTCGTGATGAGGATTATATAAATGGTCGTAAATTTAATTCGGGATATTTCTAAATTCCAACTCTCTATAGATTGATATATGTTTTTTCAATGTTTCGTTGATTTAGCTGTGACGAAGTCTACGTGTCATAGTCTTAATTTTCAGTTCAATTGGATACTTATACAAATGTCTGTCTATGATATGTATGCAAGATTTTTTGACATTCGACACCTAAAGGGACTAAAATACATAAAATTTGTTTTCTATTTGCAAATGATATATTTCTAATCTGTTATTTACGGGATAAAACTTAATTATCGGGAGAGGGGGAAACTTAGTTTGTAAACTTCCGAGACAGACGATCGAAAAGCAAGAACGACCAGCAATAAATAATTTAAACCGCGGTTACTTTCTGCAATAATTCTATCATCGAGAATTATTGTACAACCTTCTAAGTATCTCGAGAATGAATATTTTATTGATTGTATTTGTTATCAAGAACACTTTGGACGTTACATGGATCAGGCGGACTAACAGATCATTTTGTTATTCTCTAAACACAGTATGTGCGCGTGTGTTCTGATAAAACTCACTTAAGTCACTGAAAATAGTTCTGCCTTTATGCAGAAGATGGTCTAAATATAAGTTGTAACCTCCACCCTTCCTCATTCTTTCCCGTGGTGGGTGTAAATTTCCACAAATGTCAGAAGAATTTATTTTTATTTTTACAATAGAGTACCGTACGGGTAGAAACGTGTACAGTCACTAAAATTAATAAAAAATATGAAGTAATTTCTTATCTTATATTTAAACTGCTTTTCCATAACATATATTCGAGGAGTTATAAATTATACATTATATGCCACCCCCAAAATTGGGGGGGGGGGTGTATAACGTAACCCCCCCACCCCGTGATTACACCAACACAACCCCACGGCAGACAAACTAGTGTAGGTAAAAACGAGAATTTTTAGTGTCGCATCACGCCATTCATGTCGCTTCTGTCGCATTATTGTGATTCTTCTGGAATTAGGCTTGTAAACCTGGCAGAATGCAACTAATACTTGATACTTGAAATAACACATGGCAACGTTTTTTTTCTCTCATTCTTTTCTCTCCTCAACCTTCCATTGTTTACCACATCTTCGACAGAACTATCTATTGCAAAACTGTTAAACTTCATGAGTTGATGTCACTTTTTATTTGAACGCATACATGATAGGTGGTTCTACATATAATCTTGGAACGAAAATGGCGTCAGATATTTTGCCTGATCACATGTTAGCTGATTCTTTGAAACCTGTACTACCGACTGAGCCAACGTCACTGATACAGCTTTCGCTTGCGCTCGCTAGATGGTAGGACATGTATCGTATCTCGGTGAGCTGTGTGCGGAGTCTGCAGTGTTGCCAGTGTGGAAGAAATTTAGGTACCTCAAATGAAACGTACTTAATTTTTTTGCTGTTGAAAGTGGAAAATGTTCGTAAATATCGATTTTCGTTCCCAGAATCTTTTATACGCCATATTTATTTATTTATGTTTATTTAGCTTGTACTCACGTCTTCACTTAGATTTGTAGGTTTAGGCCCGGTTTCCTTCTGATTATCTTCCGATTAAAATTTAACCAATAGTTGGCAACAATATCTGTTTCTAAAGTACTGATTAAGATAAATCAATGGGTTAGAAGTCGGTAACCATTGGTTATCTTAATCATAAGAAGAGGTATTGATTACAGTGTTAAACAGTACTTTTAAAACAAAGAAGATTATAAACAATGACAATTTTTTAGGTTATGATGACAGATGATTTAAATTTCTTGTTTGAAGAAGATGATGATGAAGAAATAGTAGATTTCATAAACAGGCCAAGACTTTTTTCGGGAACGCCCAAGTCACATGTAAATAGACGACCATGAATTTGTTATGAGATTGTGGCTGAGTAAAAATACTGTCCTAGCACTACTAGAAAAAATTGTACAGCCGGAAGTGACCACAGACAGGCATGTTTTGTTTACATCCCATAAACTTTAGTACGTTCTGGTAAGTCATATTCTTTTGTAAGTTATGTGAAAACATTTGATGGTTATGTCACATGTCTTTAATGTCTCTATATTCCCATACATTATTTTGCATAATTGGTTGGAAAACTGTGTTAGATGTACGTAATATTTCGTATCTTGGGTAATGGTAATAAAAAATATATTTTTATTTCTTCTGAAAAAGTAAAACCTACAATGATCAAGGAATCTGAATTTAAAAGTTCTTAATATAAATTTGTAGATTACTTTACATGTTTATTGATACTTTCGTATGTTATAATACCTATTGTGGGTTATGTTATTGTTACGTAATTGTGTAGGTTATATCACACATATAAGTTTCTCGATGAATAAAATTCTACTTCGATTTTCTTCCATGCGTCTTCTTTATGCTTCCAAGTTACTGCGTCAGTTTTTTTTTTTTTTTTATTCTATGATACGGGCGTATTTTTCAGCACAGAAACAAAATTTTCGGCACGCGGCCGCTTATTTTTTTCCATTACGTAAACAAACACTGCTAACCAGCACAACTAAATAAACAAATAAAATCTTTACTGCAGCCAATCACAAGCTTATATGTCATTGCATGGTTGCCACATGTACCTTAACCGATACTTAGCTAAACATACGATTAAAGTACATTGAGAAACACTTCAGATTTAATCACCACTTAGTCAATAGGTTAAATATAATCATAGGATTAGCTAACCAAGGCTTCAATCAGACATTGAGAAACCGGCCCTTAGTCTGACATTTGAAGTCACGGTCAGAATGATTACATTTCTAATCGTCTTTCGTAGCTGACGCACTTAAAAGTTAAGTCATGTGTTATCTGAGAAACTATTCATTTTTGTAATTTTAGACATATAGTTAACATTGAATTTATGAAAAACCAGTCTGCAATTTGGCATTGTCTGTTATTAGTTGCTACGTAAAAATTGCGTATAGGATGCACGATAAAAAAAACACATAAGTATGTATTTATTATTCTGTCACGACAACATTCTAGCACAAATGGGCGTTGTAAGTTTAAAGAAATTACAACACATACGTTCTTAATGGACGTTATTTGTTATGTATTACAAATGTAATTTTTACTCTTACTTTTTCAAGGAAGTGACCATTGAGTAGTCACATGTGTAGGCAGTTCGAGCGATCATAAATCAAACGATGCTATACAACTAAACTCCTTTCCGGAGTAGGTTAAATGTTCTTTTTGGCAACATCTAACACTACACTAGTAGCAAATACAATCATTTTTCAGTTGGCCAACTGTTGGCAGAACCGGCCAACTTTCGCTAGTATGGTTGTCTACTTTTGATGGAATGGTTGTTAATCAGGCCATGTCAGAAAATATGTTTGTAGTTATACTGAAATAATTTTAATGTGGGCAACTGAGTTTAAAATACTGACATATTTCAATATACGGTCCACAAGCAGACTTAGCAAACTAACCCACAAGCAAAAAAATCTGTTTACGAACACGCTGCAACGCATTTGAAGCGTGGGGTAGGCAACCGCCTTAAGGCCATGGTCTACCGCAATTTTCATCACCATGTCTTAATTTTTATATTTGTACAAGCTATTCTTTTCTTTTTTTAGACGAAAAGTTAAACTTAATTTTGCTCTCATACAAAATTTTTATCTCGCATAGTTTTTGCGTAATGGCTCGTTAAAGCCAAAATTTTGCATGTTTACATTTTAAGGACGACACTAAAACCCTCACTTACCAAACAGAAAAAAAAATCACAGTGAATAGCGATGTTGCATCTACCAATTCAGCTATGTTAAACAAAAAAATTAAATATTTTTGTGTTTTTAAAAAAAATATTGAATTTTTCCAATTTTTATTTTAAATTTCAGCATTTTTAATTGAATAAAAAAAAAATGTTATTCTTTGTTTCTATGTACGTGACCTTGTAGCCTGCGACGTCTCTAACCACTGTGATTTTTTCAGTTTAGTGTGAAAGTTGGTTTAGGTGTAGTCCTTAAAATGGAAACATGCAATTTATTTCTTTAAGAAGCCATTACGTGAAAACTATGAGAGATAAAAAAATTTCATAAGAGCCGAATTAAGTCACATTTTGTGTCTAAAATAAGAAAAATAATATCTGGTACAAATGAAAAATAAAAACATGATGATATTTGCGGTAGAACGTACCCTTAACACCATGAATTGTAGAACAACGCGTAGGACGTTCTAGAAAACAACAATGATTCAAAAATATGTAGTCGCCACAGGTATTTGAAAAAATTAGACCATTCCAATGGCCTGCGACATTGCTATTGTAGTTCCTAGCCTGATAAATCATTTGACATTAGTTACAAGTTATTTCTTGTTAAAGTACGATTTTTTTTTTTTTTTTTTTGCTGTGTATGGCCTGCGTAGTCTCCGCCAATAGCCGACTCGCAGGAAGTGACTATACTTACCTCCAGAAGTTAACACAAAGTTCCTCCGAGTTTAGGCAGCAGCAGCCGAAGACATCCCACTCTGCCATACCTTACACGCTGTTACAGGCCAGTCTCACAGAGCGATAAGCACTGGACGTGGCAACTAATATATTATAAAAACAAACCCTGGCTGAAGGCGTTCTGTTGCGTCGGCCGTTTTAAGAGGTGTGGAAAGGTAAACTGTCGAGCGAGCGACTGGAATACTCAATTGTCGATATAATCTAAACAACTCATCATATTTCAATGGGACGTTTTCTGCCGAGTAGATATTATATCAGCGAACGTTTATTTATACAGCATTGGGCGTTAGTATGCTTTGCTTTAGAGTAAAAAATTAAAAAAGGCATTTATAAAAATAAGGGATTGAGACCACAAAATCCATAAGCATGGAAAACTGCATTTTTTATAATTTTTAGTACGAGAGTATCCAGGACTCTATAATAACCGAATCTCAATAATATTTTAGTTTTAATTTTTAAATAAAGTTAACATCCGTAAACAACTCGCGGAGAGGATGTTCAAGATAGCGGCCTGTATGGACGTATTTAACTCTGGAAGTACGACAGCGCTAAGGGCGAACCAGATATACTCATTATGCCTCTCCCTCGCCTCTAAGAGCAAGTGGCGTCTAATATTCACGCCGATATCTCGCCTCTTGAAACATTCACAGGCACTGTAGATAAATGGCCGTTTACGCCCGTGAGAAAGAAGACTGGTGAAGTATCTGAATCTAAGTGCTGCACGGTAAGTTTGGCCTTTTTGAAACGCAACTGTCACTAACATGGCCCTGATAATATTACACTTATTACTGAACTATTTCTTCATGTAAAACAACAAGTAATGATCAACCAAGGAATTGAAAGTACAATTTGCTGTGTCATTTATGACAATGTACATCACTTAACGTGTGTCACCTGTATTCACGTAAGTGACAATATTTTAATGATAATACTACGTTGACATCACTTACTAATGTTGAGCTGTTTTCGAATAAACTTCTAAGTGCTTGAGCTCTGCACATTTCTCGCAGGCCTGGACAGGGGGCTACCTTAAGACCGTAGACACAGCAAGATCTGTTAATACTGTGACCTTCAAATTTATAATTGTTCTCACATCTTCCTTCTTAAAAATGCAGTATGGTGCAATATCGAAGCATCTGTTTCAAATGACTATAAATGTTGCAGTGCGCTCAGTACGTCGTATTTATTGGTATGTGATATTTTGTCACGTATTATTTATATATTGATACTGTGTGTATGGCTATAGTAAACATTATAAATAGTACTAACATACTATTTTTCACTAGAGATGATGTTATATCGCTAAAAGTTTTGTGCCAACATACCCTTGAAAACAATGCGGTTTCTTGTGACATGTCTAGCAGGGTGATATTATGTCTGACATGACGTAGCTGTCTGCAGACCACTAATAGGCATCAAATACATTAAAATAGCGGGATTCTTAGTCAAATAGGGCTCTACGCACAAGCGAAAGCCAGTAATCATTTTTAACCCAGCAAACAGTCAAATTTTCCCGCGATAAACCATCATCCCTAGTCATCGTGTATTTTTCAGGGATTTTTTCCCACGCAACCTTGTGTTGTACCTGTACATTTACTTACCTCATAATGAACAAGAAAGCATCATGACCTTGACGTTAATGGCAACAACTGACTGTTGAGTCCACACTTTGTGACATTTCCTATGACTGCATTAAAATTTATCATCCTGTTATGCATGCTCACGGTTGTAAAGCTCAACTCACGGTATTCAAGGTCTGGTCACTAGTCTATATTTAAGCTGTTTTTTTTTCAAATAGTATTTGTTTAAATTCTAAAATAGAGCATATATTGTAATACAGTTGCAAAGAAGCCTTGGAAGTGGTTTCTATAATGTATAGCCCTCACAAAGGAGCGATAGTGAGCGCGCCTGTGTAACCTTTATAGCTCCTACGCTTCTGACCCTCTATAAGTTTTGACGTAACTTTGCCGTGTTAGTTTTTTTTCCAAACGGATTTGCAATTATATTTGTTCACAACAGATAATTTTTTGCGACAGTTGTATTCATAACCATTTCACAGTTTACATGGAATTTGTGTGGCCAATCGTTAGGGCCCGGTAGTTTTCGCGAAAAGATTTTTGCCCCACTTTGTTTCAGTGTCTTAAGTGCACACCTGCAGTTCAACTTCATGGCTATTGAGAGAGTGTTTTTGTGCAGAGTCGTTATTCATTTGACTGTGCCAATCAGTACACGGATAACTGTCACACATCACGTCTGTGATTTGCGGGTTTAACCTCCACACTCTGGGTGTTACGGCATCCAATCACTGACCACATAGCAAAGATGCAGGTGCGCACGTAAGGCACTGAAACAAAGTGCTGCAAAATTCTTTTCGCGAAAATTACCGGGCTCTACCAATCGTATGCAAGAAAATAGTACATGCATATTACACCTTCGGTTATATTCCATTTCTGTCATCCTGACAATTATGAGAGTATATATATAATATTTGTGTTTTAATTGTATTTTCTTTTTTTCGATATATTTTGTAATCGTGATCTTGATACGCCGTAGAATATGACATACCCAGCGGTTAAAATATTATATCAGTTTACATGTCATATTAACTTGGCATAATGGATACTATAATTTGAATATTTTTCCAGAAGTTACCAGCGTGAGCCTACTTTGTTTATAATTGTTACAAATGAATCTTAAGTGTTTCATTCGATTAAATATTTCTCAAAATATGCCAGTAAAAATATGCATGTATGCATGGCAGACCTACAACAATATACTGTATTTAATCAATGATAGGGTGATTAAAAGTTAAAATATGTTTGTCAACGGTTCTGGGACCCGAAGTATAAATATCCGTAGCCTGCTTGGTTACAAAACTGTAAACTTACATCATACAACCATTCAAAATTAAAAGTATTATATATGGACTTCCAAAACTTAGTAGTTCTGGAATTACATACAATTTGTAATGTATCATTTCGTGCTTCCATACAGATGGGGTATCTAAAACAATATACTCTCATACATAAAATTATTAGATGTTGAACTGTCATAATACAATGTAGTTTAGAACCATCAAAATGACATATTTTCAACATGTTTTATATTGACATTTTTAAAATAAGCACTAGACACGGAGAAAATACGTAAATGTTATGTGGCCTTACTAACAGCTGTATGTGTGCTCAGTTAGATGACATTCTGTTAACATGTTTAGATAAATAAATGTTTTAAGGAGAAACACAGACACATAGATAGGAATTAGATCGACTAAGCCTTCCTTCTCCCACGAAAATTCTAAAATATCATCTGTGCAACCCCACATACATAACTTTTGAAATAATCCCACCAAAGTTATATTACAACGATAGTGCACACCATATTGTAAAACAACACATCGTGACTTTATGTATAAAAATTAACAGGGAACTTAAAAACTGTAACGACAAATTCCAAAATGGAGGTGAAAGTTCCGCTTGTACACAACGTGTGTCGATGTGTAAAATTACAGCTATCCCAACACAAAGCAAATAATGCAATTCTTGTAACGTACTATGCAGATTTGGGATTGGCCACCATTTGCGTATATTATTTGTTAAACTGTCAAAAGACGCCTGGATACATGCACAATGTGTAGAGACACTGGTAAATCACGGGAATAGTTGACTATTTGCTAGGTTCCAACATGCTGTATATAACACTGAATGTTTTCTATCTATATTGGCTATCGTTAGAGGCACGAGTATTTCGCGTATTCATATAGCAACAGCCAAGACTTCTCAGTTCTATACGTGTACCGGCTGAAGCCGAGTTTCCACTGACTTCAACAGTACAAACATGTAGCACGTGATATCCACACAACTTGTTTCCTGATTTATAACTGGCTTGCAGTCGTTAAACGTGTGTTAAAACAGCTCTCGTCTAATAACAGAAGGAGGAGTGAAGTATACGTTATTGACGTTCAACCTATCATGGAATCAATACGCAAAATAATCGTGCCTCGAGCTATCGTTTATTTGAAGCATTGTTTCTCTCTACAACAAACCCAGTTAGAACTGTACAACTTGAACACACAGCGTGAGTGATTCGCCACAAAACTGTTCACACGTGTCACGGTTATACTATAGTTTATTTGAGACAATGCTAAACATTTTCGCGATTTTCCAGTGTCTCTAACAATGTGTGTTATTATTTCGGAACATACATGACTTCTTTAATTTGTACAGCCTTGAAGATAATCTGTGATGTGATTGGCCACCGCACCTCGTGTGATATATTTTACGGATTTGACTGTTTTGCGCAAGAATGGTCACTCTACATTGTAAATGTTAATCACAGCCCAAAAGCGCTCACCGCTGCAAGCCACAACAGTGTAGGTTGATGGAAGACGTCGAGCGAGCAACAGAATTCCCTCTAGTTGTAGTTGCAGGACAACGCGTAATGTGCTGGTATCTAACGATGATCATGTTTGCAACAGCAGGCAAACTTTTTTATATAACGGTATTTAAAGGCTACTTTGGCGACAATGATTTGATTAGAACTCGTGAGTTTTCGGAATATTTTACTACGTATACTGTAAAGTAGGTTATATCTCAATAACACAATCACAGAGTTCACAGCCTCTTCATTACCATGCAACCTCATGCCATCGAGCATCACGTGTGAGGTTTACCTGCCAGCATCGTGATACTTTAACTTGATTTTTTTAAACAATATTCGTGTTCCTCGGTGTTTAGGTTATTAACTTAATGCAAATAAATGTATTTGTTTGGACATTTGCAAAGTGGATAATGTAAACGAGCTTTGTGCGAGATTTCGTCAAACTTGGTTTACATGCATCAAAATATTCCGAGTGCTAGTGTCGATGTATTGTTATATGATTTAAGGTCAAACATTTTTTCAATATTTTTTATGAACGTCAGTAGATGTCACCTTTCCTTTGTTTGCAGAGTCTTGCAGTGTTGTTTTTTTATTCGTATGCACAATTTTTTCCCTTTAATCCTTTAGATCAGCTGTCTTCAAATTGCGGCCCGCAAACAATATTCAGGTTTAAAATATTTTATTCTTCCTAACGAACCATATATATATAGTCACATAGTTTTATTCAATAAAAATTTGGTCACGCCAAATGTGCTGTTCTGTTAACAACGCTATACATATAATGTGTCTTCCTGTTTTCATGTTGTCTGAGTGTGCTGTAAATGAGCCGTGTGTCCTTCACTGTATCAAATAAAAATATAGTGAAACATATAAGAGACATAGTTCAGTGATAAAGTTGCCTATATACAACCGTGTGACGTAATAAATGTCCAAAAGTAAGCTTTCTACAAAATTCTGTATCATGATTCGTATCCGTGGACTTCTTTTATGTGCCTGCCACAAGACTTCAGGAAGGATATAATCGGCTCTTTATTGAAAAGAAAGTCTGAATAACAGTGTTATAGATTTACGTCTCTATATTTGTATTAAAACTACCGTAATAAAACGACGATCGGAAGGCTCTCGCCTCCAACCAAGGCGTGTCAGGCTATGCTGTTGGTCGGCAAGTTTTCTCAGACATCTCCCGTTTTCCCCGGCCTTTCATTCCAGCGCTGCTCCATACTCGCCATATATAACGGCTCACTAGCGCTGATGACAAACTTCTATTCACTTTGAGACGCCAGCGTTTCACCGTTCCAAATCAGTCTAGTGGCTGTTCCTCCTATGTCTTCAGGTCTTATTGGCTCAGTGTAATGTATGACGCCTCTGTACAAAGACAGGCTTCCAATAGTCAAGAACCAGACCTGCAGATGTGCACGTTCAGTGAAACAAGTTGTTATAAAATGCATTCCTCCAAAGTTCCCTGGCTGTGCCCATCACGCTTGCAGCCTTGCAGTTTAGATGGAGGATAACGGGTAAACTAAATTACGTCTCAATAAATCTAATTAAAAAAATAATTACAACAGAAAGTGTTCTGCGTCTTTCTTCAAGGAAATTTGCCAAAAACTTTATACGTAAAATTTCATTTCCAAATTTTAAACTGTGGCACCAAGAAGCCCAAGAGGTTGTGTTTATTTTATATAAAATTAAGTGCAGAAATACGCAGGAAATGTTTGTATCCAGGGATTTGAGTGACAATCAGGAGCCTATTCAATAATAGTACAAGTCTACAAGTTACAATTTACAAGTCGGTTTTTTACAATTATTAAATTAACGTGTTTCAAGAAACATTTGTTTAACTTACACAAATTGGCACACTTGTAATATTTATGTACAAGTCTACAAGTTATATGGATTTGTTTATTAACATGCAAGCAGACATTTATTTTTATTCGTGAACAGAGTTTCGTAGTACAATATTTAAGAATGAGTTCAAAAAATTTGCATAACAAACTGGCAGTGCTTCAAAATATTCGCGAGCACAAAGAAACATTGCTCGGAACTTTTTCGGATTGTGTTTCTAAGCAGGGCAAAATGAAGTTATGGAGTATAATACAAACTTTTGCTCAATCGTTGGATATTGTACCGGAGATGAAAACATGGATGTATATTCGTGGTGTCCTTTACAAGAACTGGAAAAAAAAAATCACAATGTTAAGTTAATTTTTTCATGTAATACCAATACCTTCACATGGTTCTTGAGTAATGTTTTTACTATGCTAGGCTTAGAACTTCATAAAGTAAAACAAATCAGGCAACCTAAAATAGGTTTTATTTACTATGGGGTATTCAGTAAAAAGGATGTAATTTAATCATATTTAGACCTATGTGAGTTCGTACATACATAGGGCCTAATTAAGGAGCGGCCCTTTCTGTTTTTACTGGCTAAAATTGACAACAGAAATTCAACTGGAAGTGTAGGGGGCAAAGTCTGCAAATACACTTAAGTGAACCTATTGGTGCTGTAAATAATAGGAAAATAGATACCAATTATAACATCTCCAGAATTTGCTGAAACGTGAGGAAGTGAAACAGCTGACTGCGGCAATGTGTCTCATTGTACTGGTGACACCCCTTTACGTACTACAGGTTAGATAATATTATTCTAGATACGTATTTTATTTCTATAAAAAATAATATGACAATGCATATGAATACGTATAAATTAGGCCAATGCTACAAAATGTACACTGAACCTATAAAACGAGAATACTATAAAGCAGACAAACTAATTAAGTTACCAATGTTTCCATACTCTACCAAAAATAATATAACAGTTGTAATAGGACCCAACCGAAGCTATGCTTAAGGGAATTAAATGCAAACATGTAATGTTGAGATTGCATTGTGTAATGTTGTACTTTTAATAATAAGGAATGAAATTCAGGCCGACATTTTAAACATAGACTTGAATTTGCAGTATATTTATTATTATTTTATTTCAGTAAGCAGTGCTACAAAGATGAAGACACCCCAGCCACCTTTGACAGAAACCAAAATATTGGATACTTGAAGACGATAATTTATAAATCCAAGTTGGAAGTGCTGAAACTTGAACAAGATATTGGTGTTCCAGTATCAGAAATCACAAAAGATGTGAGCTCAACAACATTCGTACAGTGTTAAATTGTGGTCATAGACGATAAAACTGTAATTGTGTCTGACATATAATGTGTAGATTATTTATACTTCGTTCAACATTGTTAATATTTTAAAAATATACACAATATTAGTGTTTACACCTGAGGTGTTAATCTTCTCTGCCTATGCAGAATAATTTATTAATTGCCTTTGCCTAAGTAGTGGTCCTGGCAGCTCTGCTTCTTCCTCATTAAGTTCATGATAATTGTTTTCTTGTACATTTGATTCATCTGGAAGATGAATTATTACCTCCTCCAACTCTCTAGACACATTACACAAGGTAAGACACCACTTAAATATATTTGCAGCACACGTGGATTGCACCCGTACATGTTTAGACATGGGAATTTCTCTCCTAACGTGCCTATGCCATTTCCAACAATCATCCTTGTGTTTTTGTGGGCACGACTGAAACTTGCTCTGGAACCATGAGCCATTCTTTGAGTGGATACCCTGAATCTCCTAGTAGCACTATAATTGCTATCGATCTACAAATATTTCCCCAAATTGCTGTACTTGTAAAATATTTTACTTTTATGCTAGCACTAGTAAGAACAGATTCACAGATTACAAGTTCTTGTAATTACAAGTTTTTATGTGAAACATAACCTTAAAAACCGTTGTAGAAAACACGTGTAACTTGTAAAATTTCACGTGTAGCTAGAAGTATTTTCTTGTGGAATTATGAAACAGTATTATCATCTTTCTTACAAGTTACAAGAGAATTCACTTGTAAATTGTAGGCTTGTAGTTTAATGAAATAGGCCCCAGATAGGTAATGGCTATATAACCTGCATTTTCTACTAATTCTCCATAGAAACTCCACGGCTGCAAGTTTAGTTGGTAGTTGGCGGTCACCTACCTGGAACTTCTAACCACGTCTAAGTTTCAGAAGTGTGGAGGTAATAAGGGCGACTCTTAGCACGTCATCAATGGAATCATCGCCTCTATGCGCCAGTCAATCAACTGGAGTGCAGGCCCGCTGTCGGCAACTCGACAGAAAACGTATTTAAAAGAAAGTGGACGTGGCACGTGAGACACGCTCTGGCGTTGTACGACAAGTATTTATTATTATGTAATTATTGCAAATGTCTCCTACGTGTTTCAGTACGAAAAAAGACACACTTCAAACGCATGGTGTTTCGCAGGTACTCGCAGGGGATCAGTGTGAAGCCCCAAACATGGACTGAGCCGATCACGGGTTGGACTCTGACAGGGTGAGTCCTAGGGCCCTGGTATGGTCCGCCTAGTAAGAGGACTCGCCCACGAAGAGGTTTC
>PNEQ01034007.1:0-39388 GCA_003012365.1 Medauroidea extradentata | reverse complement strand
GTTCTTGGCCTTCTTATCAGCAGTCTTCATTTTCTTCACTTCTTCTTCCGACAGTACTTCTAAGTTTCTCCCCTCGTCAACAACCCATTTTACATCTTTTTCGTCCAATAAAGACAACACTCGGAACTTCCAATTTTTGAAATTGGTGTCAGTTAATTGCGGGTATATTGTGGAAGCACCCGCCGCCATGTTTCCGATGCCCGATGTTAGTATAGCCCAGAGATTCCGTCCCGTACGACTTGAAACTTGTTCCAACGATGTTACCACACGCATGTCTCACAAATCTATTATTTATTTATTTTCCGGGGTCCCTGGTCTGGGCCCATAACCTGTTAACATATTACGGTCAGTTGTATTATCCGCACAATAACAGCATGTCTACACACATCTGAGGTTCGCCATCAACTAACTTTCTTTATTTACATAAGTGCTCTACTAGCGGCAGGACAGCCAACTAGAGAGATTGTTTACAAATCTCGTAACAAGTACAGTATATGTCTGCCCGTCTGCCAACAAGGGAACAGTATTCAATGTGCATCATGTACTACAACCAGTGCAGCCAGTTTTGTTTAATATAACAAGGTCATAGCACCTTGTCGCAAGTTGTTAAGACACAATTTATTTTCTTCAAATTTAATTAATTTAATGTTTTTCTCCTCTTCAACATCAATTATAAAACAGTTTAAATTCCATAAAAAGGGCTTAGTGTCATCACTGCAATTAGTGCAATTACCAAGAATGCCCAAAATAATATTTATAAAATTCATAATTTTTTACCTAACTTATTTAAAAGTTCTTGTCAGTATTTAAATTCAATAATATTTTGTTTGGAATCAAATTGAGCAGGATTTCATTTCCAGCAATTTATTTAAATAACTTTATTGTCAATTTAAATACTTTAGAGATAATTAAAAATGCAGAATTTTAGCCTCGCTTTGATAGTTTCTAAGGCAAGAAATGGCCTCAGGCATCCACCAACAATTTCAGGAATTGTTGGGCTGTTGGGATTTACCCAGTTGCTCTGCTTAGAGCAGGGGGCTTATTCTGAGTTTCGTAGTTACGAAGCGATAGTCAGTATGAAGCAACTGTGCCGCGGCCTACTGAAAAAGTCGTTTCCCTTCCAGTCCACAAAATCCGTATTCAGAGTTTTAGTCGGTACGAGGGCCAGCGCGTTCGGGTATCTTCGGCTCTAACGACTTTTTCAAGCAGCGTGCCAAGATGGCGGGCACTGCAACATTCAGGTGTATATGACCGTTTATCTTAATTTAAGGAGTTTTCATGAACTAATGTAAGTGTTAAATAATAGATAATATTAATGTCGATAACTTAAAAACATTTCCTCAGCTCAAACAAGTAATAATACATAATTAAACATTTTCCGTTTAAACACCGAAGCGTTCTTCTCATATTTTCTTTTTGGAAAATCTTTCACAGTGTAGCGGTAGCGGAGTGGTCTAGTGCGCGTGTTTGTTTTTAGCTGTAGTAGGATTTGTGGTTCAAATCTCAATCGATTCTTTACTTTTTTTTTTAAGCTGTTTTATATTATGTTTTATAGTCATACGTGATTTATTCTTTTATAATAAATTGTTTATTTCATTTAGAATTGTTTTTTCACTTAAATTACTGTTATTATACAATCTGACAGAATGGAGTGGATTGCTAACAAACATAAATATTTTTAGTACATAATAATTATAAAACCTGTACAAAAAGCATCCTAGATTGTATATTTTTTCATTGAGTTAAAAAAATGTTCAAAACTTAGTCTACAGTATCTATTTACAAAGATGTGCATATTCAGGTTTTTTTAATTGTGGGAAAATAACTGTAATTACGTCCTTACTTCAGACATGTGCAAGTGTTTCCAATAGGCTCTATTCATGGGAGAAAAAAATATGTGTTTATTATTATTATTATTATTATTTTCTTTACGTAACGTATGCGTTTCTATACCATTCGTCTGATTGCGATTAAATTTTGGTGGGTTGTGCGTACACCCGCGAAGGTTACTGACAGAAAATTTTACATATCATGTAGGTAAGAATAGAATAATATGTTATTATAAAAGAAAGGGAGGGGAGTGGCGAAACAGAGCAAACAGAACGAGGGATACAAAAATTTTGCGAAACACTTTTAAGTGTTTCTAAAACGGTCATTAACGATCACTAACACAATGTTGTCCTATAGTTTAGAATTTTCCAAAATTGAAAACCACGCAAATGAATTTGCGGGCAAAATAAAAAAAACATGGATGGGTATGTATGTGTGTGTGTGTGTATGTGTGTGTGCGCGCGCGTGTAAAAGCAATGTTATTACAACATGGTTAAGTTTTAACAAAGGAGTTAATTATTTACACATGTAAACTATAATTTTAAAAAGTAATAAAAAAAATCATGGAGTGACCAGGATTTGAACCACGAATCCAAAAAACAACTTAGCGGGCCAACTCACGCCGCAACCAACTGAGCCAAACTGACATGCCTTCTGAATGATTTCAAACAATTAGAATTATATATTTAACGATTATCAAATATATAAGCGTCTTTTGTTTTCCAATTATTTAATATTTAATCTCATTACGTGTTTTTGCTAAAGGATTGTTTTGTTCAACATTTTCTCACATTGCTAGATATCTCGTAGAAGAGACTTGTCCCACAAGTACCTACACAAATAAGAAGAAAATAGTTGTGGATATTATGGCAGTTACGGTAAATTATTATTTCCATTTAATTAAGCAGAGTCGTTGATATAGAAACAACATTTCCCTTCCATGTATAAGTATAGCAGATATAACTACGTCGCCTTATACCCGCCATTGCGAGTTACCGACGAAATTCAGCCTTTCCAACTGCTCACGAGCAGTTGGTAAGTTCCTACCGGACTCGTGACGTCAAACGACCCCCGTTTTAAACTTAGAATACCAAACAGTCGTTTGGAACTGACTATTGCTCAGTAACAACTTTTTTCGTAGGAAACAGAGACTCAGAATAAGCCCCCTGGCCACAAGGGAGGAAGCGCCTTGCAGCCAATAGCGACGCTTTATGTCTGCTATTGGCTGCACTTTATTTGAATCTGCACTTAGCAACAGCGTTTTGACGTTAAAACTCTTTAATTAAACGTGCAATTGTTAGTTTAAATGTCACAAAATATGTTCACTCTGTTTCCCGTGTGATGTAAGGTAACTTAATATTTAAAACGTAAATTTTACTGTACAACTTTTGTAAATTTTAATATAGTTGACTGTTTTCCCGCAAGATGGCACTGCGATAGGCTACGCCGGCGTAGTTCATCGGAAGACAGAAGACGGTCTATTTGATCATGGGCAACCCAGAAGGCTGAATTGGGTGAGATGGAGGGACAGTGTGCGTGGCGAGCGGCCGTGGTGGCGTTAAGTGATGCTTTTGTTGACCTTTCATTATGTTCTTTTCTTCTCTTTTTTTTTTTTTTTAAATCATCAGAAATGACCAAAGATAATTAATACTGCGGTGGTGGTATAAGGAGAAGTAGTTTCGATGCTGTAACTTGATCAGGATATTTTTGACTATTCAAAGTAATTGTTTAACCACGTAGTAAATCATAGTGAACCGTTACTTTCGGCCTAGCTCCGCAGTGCCAGCTCGTTTAATAAGTAATAGTCATCATCTGTAACAAGCTGTATTAAGTGTGAGTAATGAAGAATAAACGTAAATTAAACCACTAGTGGTCGATTTCTGAACTGTTTTATCTTACGTCTTGCATGAACCCACGCCTGAGCTAGCCGAGATCACCAATAAATCAATCAGTTATTATGAGAAGAAGTAGACCCGTTACAATAAACAATATACAAATTTATAAATACATAAATACGGTAGAACATTTCTAGGTGTTTACACAGATCATAAATTGTATTGAATAAATATGATAAGCAAAAAATTCACATCAGATGTTTCGTTCTTAGAAAATTAAAGTCTGTTTTAAATAAAGAGGCCATGAAAATGATCAATTATTCTTTGTTTGAGACTTTCTTAAGGGTGTTCAAGTGTGATAAAATCTTAATTTTATATTTATATGAAATAGTGTTAGTTTTGTAGACAATAATTGTGAGTACACTTTCCTCGTACAAAATATTTCTTAACTCGCATAGTTTTTTCATAATGTTGCGTCAAAGTAAAAACGGCATGTTCTGCTGCCATGCAAACAGTGAAATAACATGCTACAGGCTACATAATAAAACATTTTTAAAAAATCCAGTGAACTATTTTTGTATTTAAAAATATTGCTGGGTTTTCAACTTTTTCCCTGTTCTTTTGCGATTTTTTTAAAAAAAATATGGTATTTTAAATACTTTATTGCATAGCTCATGGGATGTAATATCACAGTGAATTATTTTATTCAAGTGGGTCAGTTGGTTTTCACTATTTGAATGGCAGCAGAACAAGCAAAGTTTGACTTTGTTGCACTGTTATGAGAAAACTATGAAAGCTGAAATTTTTTTTGTAGAAGGAAACTGTATTCACAAGTATCATCTACAAAACTAACATTTTTTCACAAAACTATAAAATTATGATTTTATCATACTTGAACACCCTTAAGATATGTCATTATATTCTGAGGGAAATCTACTCACGCCAAAAGAGTTTTTAGACTGCAAAATATTCTGTGAGAATTTTATGGAATTTAAATAACAGATAGGCATATTAACAATGTTGTCTTTATACATTCTTGAATTATTATGTTTTATACATGAAAATAATATTATTCTTATAAACTCTAGAGCTATATAATTGTAACACTAGAACAAAAAGTTATTTAAGTAAGTTACAATAACACAGCTATGAAAGAAGAGTTATCTTTATGGGTGTTACATTAGCTTGTATAATAGATTAATTGTTTGTTTTTTTAATTTGCTATAAAAATTGAAAAGAGTTTTTCTGAAAAATGTGTACTATAATATTAATAATTTTATTGAGTTGATGGAATGTATAACTTGGATCTGTATGTTTATTTATAAATCATAAATTTATTTACATATGACATTGTAATATTTATGTATTTTTAGTATGTGCATGGTGGATTGTGCTGTGTGTGTTAGAATATTTCATGGTGCAAGGTATTTTTTGTTTCCATCAGACAACTGAACTGTGGTCTATTGGATGCAATAAATAAATAAATAAATCAAATTGCGGTTCCTACAGCAAGTACAAAAAATCTGACACCCAATTTATTTGCAGGGTTTTTACTGTGTGTGTGTGGTTTTTTTAAGAAAAAAAATTACCTGCTTTCGGCTAGTTATAGGTGGTTCGGAATAAAGTGAAAATTTTTTAAACCCTAGTTATTTTTTTCCTTTCACTTAATTTATAGATTCCTGCACATTTTTTTATGTAAACAAATAACCTAGGTAACATTTAAGGTACTCTACTTTAAAGTTAAGGGTGTGGTCTACCACAATTTTCATCACCAATTTTAAAATTTTTTATTTGTACCATTTTTTTTGCCCCACATTTTAGACACAAAATGTGACTAAATTTGGCTCTTATGAAATTTTTTTATCTCTCATAGTTTTCGCGTAATGGCTCGTTAAAGTCATATTTTGCATGTTTCCGTTTTAAGGACTACACTATAACCAACTTATATACCAAACTCAAAAAAATCACAGTGGTTAAAGACATTGCAGACTACAATGTCATGCTCATAAAAATAAAGAATAAAAATTATTTGTATTTTAAAATAATCATTTAATTTTTAAAATTTTTATTTTCAGTTTCAGTGTTTTTTAAAAAATAATCACAACAAAAATAAATAAAACATATGAAATTATTTTTCAGTTTCTTTTAAAGAGTTTGAATTTATATTGTCTTCTCTTTTTTCCCTCAGCACAATATTAAATTAGCATGAAACACTTGAAAGAAATTTATACACAATTGCGACTCAACTAGCCTTCACAAATTTAACATTCAAAAAGGTTGTATAAATCCTTAGTTCTGGTGAAGTTGCTGTTCGTACTGCATTTTATTAGATGCTGTATTGATCATGTGTATCTGTTTTAAACAAATTTTCAGTCGAAAGGTCTGCCTTACAACTACAAAGTGGACATCTACTCCTTGGGTGTGATACTGTTTGAGCTTCTGGTGCCTTTTCACACTGAGATGGAGAGAGTGACGACACTTATGAAGGCACGGAACAACAAACTGCCTTCTCACTTCCAGCAGAAATTCAAGCAAGAGGTAAGTACAACTGCATCATCAGGTGCATTTATTCTCTGACGTAGCATGTCAACTTAAATTTTGACAGACTATTAGCTTCAAAACCCCAAAATACAGTAGCTTTGTCTGAATCCTGACTGTGCAAATAAGTCACAGCTGATTGGACATAGTTGACTGTCTTTGCTAGAGTTGAGTACAAGTTGCTGTAGTATAGAGGGGCAGTTGTAGGCTGGTGGAGGATGGTTGGGGAGGTACCAGTGGAAGCAAAGTGGAAGTCTGCTCCTGCTGAAAGACCTCATTGGAGGTCATTGTAGGACCTCGCCTTTGCAAACATCAATCTCAGCATCTCTTTGGTGTTTGTGGACAGTAGCAGTCGTTGACTGTTCCTGTGCCCTTAGGTGCTCAACAATGAGGCATAAAGAATGGAATAAATGATCAGAATAGCAGTAGTGGGAGGAAAGGTAAAAAAAGTTTAATAGTTTAGAGTTCTGATGAGTAGATAAAAGAACATCCAGGTGGAGAGATTACTGTAATTCTCTGCTTGTTTTATTGGGCGTGTAACCCTGTATGGAAACTTGGTCGGGCATGAAACACCCTTGGACGTCTCCTAACCTTTTAAATGACTTCCCAATCCTTGTAGTGCAAGGTCGAGCTAACAACAATGGGGTACCGGAGAAGCACACACAAACTACCACTTAGTTGTTTCACACTGGAGGGTATAATACGAACCCAGGGTATTGTGCTGCCTGGGTTGAATCCAGAATTTTTTGGTCACTTGAGTGTTTACCGTCCATGATAATGATGTGTCCACTGAACCAATCTCCTCCAAAGAAAATTCAGAGTCAATTTCATGTAGTCACATCAATTTTTTACATTTTGTAAATGTGGAAGTAATTGCTGTAAGTTGTTAAGTTTTAGAATGTGCTCAACTTTATCCACAATTGGTTAGAATCTTTAATCTTAAAAAAAAATGTTTGTATTTCTGATACAGTTAACTCAATGGTCAGCTGTAAATTTTTTTATAGCTAATTAGTGTAAGGTGGGTTATCCAACACCACCCTAGATCCTTTTTCATTACATATTAACTAAAAAACATTTAGTTCTGTTTTAAGACTACAGTATTTGTAAATTTCTAGTCGGAAGTAGTAGTTTTTGGTTGTAATAGTAAAACCAGTAATTTGTAAGGTATTGAATTTTTAAAATGAACTAACAATGTTTGAATATTTTAGTTTCTTATATACATTATTAAATTAATATGCTTTACTTTTGCGTTTCCATTGTTTTATGGAAGCGCAACCCTAACTTAGCAGTTTTATGGCACAATTTTTTTTTCCCCGAAAGTATTACATAGTAAATCATTAATTTTAGACTTGGTTGGTTTTCCTTGCAACCTAGAGCGTATATAATAATGACCCAATCTGTGTCCATCTATTCCAGCATTTCAGGGTAACTTTGTTCAAATCTAAAGTTTAATAATGATTGAAACTGTTGGATTTTACGGGGATACCTAATTTCTGTAAACTTATAACTACTGATTTATTGTAATTTACTGTTTAAAATAACTAAATGTTTATTGAACGAGTGGTTTCATGTCTGTTTCCGTGCTGTAGTGTTCTAGAATAATCTCAAATAAACAAGAACGTAAATTGAAGGTTAAACTTATTTAAAATTGTTTATGTATGTTAAAAGTAATTATTGTTTTGCAATCAATTCATTTATTCTTTTGTTCATTGTATAGTGTAACTTTTATCAAGTGAAATTTCCTTAAATTATAACATTTTTGGTTAGTACCTTGTAGTACAAAAGTTGGCCGCGATAGTGCACGGTGGTGTGCAAAGTGAGGATGGTGTGAAATTTTCCTTCTTAGTGACTGAGAGTTAGTAAAGGGTGGACATGTTTCGTGGGTTGCGAGTGGGTGATAGGCTGAGGGTGGCAGAATGAAAGAGAGAGAGACAGGAGGCTGATGGATGGGCTGAGATGCGGCTGATGTAGCCTACAGTAATTATTTTTAAGGCCGCCGCAGAATATTTGATTTAGTTTATCATAAGACTTTTTTTAAGGCTGCCGCCAAATATTTTTCTGGTTTTGTACAACATTTCTGTAACACTATGCGTGGTGTAAGATGTGCTGCAGCATGGAGGCAAGCCAGTGAAATAAAAAAAATATTCTTGCCCAGTTTTTAAGCAACTGTAACTTTTCATCAGTTGTTGAAATGCTTTGATTAAATAAACTTCAAGCCTTGGGTTTTTTTGTCACCACCCACGTTGTCCCGCTGCCGTGCATTTTCATAAGGTACTCGTTTGACGTGAGAACTATGTAAAGTATTTTCTAGAAAGTTAAAAGAATCAGGAATTGACGACATGTTTTTTTTATGTGAACTGAATCAAAATTTAATACCCTAAACTTTAAACTGGATGGTTGAGCTGGTTGACTGTAGGTGCCTTAACCAACGAACATCAACACTGAGAAAAGAGAAGAGTAAGCCATGGTAATTTGTGAGGTGGGCAAGAGTGCCACTTTACATAAGTTTATATTTTTTCTGATAGCATCTTCGTAAATACAAATTTTCAGGTACTGTTTTAGTAATGCAATGCAAGTACTGTCCTGTAACCGGCATATGTCTGTGCATACGAGTCCCCTCCTTCGACCAAGGCTGCAGCTCGTCACGGACAGGTCCTTAGTAGCGCGACAACAGAACGGCCCGGCTGAATATGCGCGGACCTAAAAACATTCTGTATTCGAGCTCGAGTAATAACAAAATATACACTAGGGAACAAAGCCACACACCAGATGTTTTTCTGTCAACAACAACAATGCACATAAAACAGTATGTGCTGGATAGTTTGGTTACATGCTGTATGTGCAGTGAGAGGGTTGTTTATATTCTGTAACTGGAAGCATATTTGCTGTAAAAATATTTTATAACATCTGTTTTAAATTACGTAAGATAGGAGAGCCAACATTTGCAGAGGGAATCTTTTGGTATTTAGATGCAACAACAGATCATTGTATAATTAACTAGTTTGTCTCTGGACGTTTATCAAATGCTGATAAAGGTATGTATTTTGTAAAAAAAAAAAAAACTGTCACTAATTCATATTTCAAAATATATGAAATTTATTTTATGTGCAGAAGTAATTTGGTAGCATATCAACAGAACCTCCCTCTACAGTTTCCTGACAATTATGATTGATATAAGCAATGACAGCAGTACATACCTAGCAGAATTACTTAGTTAAAATTAAGTGTATGCAGTTTATAGTTACAGATAATATTGTTTACAATTTACATTCCAACAATGTTATTGAAGCCTATATCTTGCCAGGATAACTGACAGTGTTTGGAAGATCAGTGCAAATTTAAACTTATACAGTATTGTCATTTGATGTAGCCTACCTTATTAATTTCATTTGGTAGTCAGGACAACTGCGAGTGGGTCGCAAAAGCCAGGTTATATACATTTAGGTCATTCTGCGACCATATAATCTAAAAGCGACACTGAATTATTTTGTAGCCTACATGTGAAATGCGCTTAAGAGTTTACAAATGCTCAGTGTCAGACTCACTCAAAATTAATAAGTGGTAGTTAGTAAGAAAATGGCAATGTTTAAATTATATAAAAATTTATGTAATAGGAAAAAAAATATTTCGACCCGTTAAAAATGTTGGTGGTTTTCTATAACTCAGGATCTTTGAGAAAGTGCAATTACATGTAAATATTTTTCTATACTACCATTGGAAGAGTTACTACACATTAGTGGAACATTTGTTTTAGTTATCCATGCACTAAACAGAACACGTCAAATTATATATGTTTATGGTTTTTAACAATGTAAACAAACGTCATTACACATTGCACTAGATTTTACGTGATTACAGCACGTCCTTTCAATAAAAGCTGTTTGGCTAGACCACGGCCATAGAGGTACAGGTCTGGACAATGGTGTTAGTAATTGACCTTCTTATGACTGATTGGCACCACTGACACACTAGCATTATTTTATCATTGCTTAAATGGAACTACGAGTAGCAAGTTCTTTTCGCATCCACTAGGAGCTCTGATAGCACAATTATATATTACATTGTTAAAACAACACTTTTTTTTTAAACAACACTTCATTACTAGTGGCGCTATCAGTCGTAAGGGGGTCAACTTACTAACATTGGCGGATAGGCTAGTGTCCAGACCTGTAATTCTATGACCATGGACTAGGCATTGCAAAATTTTAAGCCTATCTGACTGAATTCACACAAATTACAACATGTGTTAAAAACAAACACTATTGTCTCACAATTAAAAATGATGATTTATAATTTGTATGTATATAAATAACCTGCACAAATTAAGTGTTGCCAAGCAATAATCAGTTTTAGTTGCTTCCTTTTTTCTATACAGAAACTTCAGAGCAGTCTTTAAACCTGCATTATACTTTTAGTCTACATTAGTAAACCTTAAAAAGGCTGGACAAAAGCTTGAAGTCATAGTAAGACTAGTTGCCGACAGCAAGACTGTGTGTCACTTGAGCGCATTGCGCATAGAGGCGATTAGGCAAATGGTGAGTTAGCCAGATTCTGCTTTATCACCCTCATATTTCAAGGCAAAAAAAAATCAGCAAAGTAAAATATAAAAATAATATTTATGGCAAAAATTATTGTTTGCCAAGTACAGTAACACATACTTTTTGGACAGCCTAGCGGCCAACAAACGGCATTTAGAAAGAGTTTCTAGTATTCTTATTATACTGGTACAGTATTAACCTTGGTAGCAAATGATGCCAAATTAAGTAACACAGACTCTTTGAACATGAATGTGTTGTCTGAGATGTAATTATTGCAACTCAAAATGTTTTGTGGCAATGTGTATGTGTGCTTTTAATTTACGCAAACATTATTTTATCCTAAAGATATATCATGCGCTGCTTTAGTAAGTATTTAGTTGAACATAAAAGACAGATATTGTGGGAACTACCAATATGTTGCAGCTGCACCAAATTGCATTGCACTGCATTGTTTGTCTTTCCTTTAAACCTCCTTAAGTAGATCCAGGCTATGTTGGAAATATTTCCTTAAATGTTCGGACACATAATAGAAACACATTCTTAGGATAAGTGCTTTATTTTAGGATAATGATTCTGCAACTGCCTTTTGAAGTTAATCTAAAAGACATTTGTTTTTGGCCTCCTAATTACGACACTAAATACGTAGTTGACTGTATACTGTCTGCACACCAACTCTTAAGTCTCTGGTGTGTATGCATTTTACATCCTAAACATCATGTACTACACAGTAACACAGTTAACAAATCCTAACTTACGAAGATAGTACTAGTATGTGCGTCAACGTGTTATCAGCCTCGCTGTATTATTTATATATTTATGGACAAAAAACGCACACACACCAGGAACTTGCAGCTGGAGCACAGATAATAAGTACACATTCACTGCTATGGATAATCTTCCCATACAACTTTGTTCTTTGCTCACCAATGCCCTGCACACAACTAAGCCCACCATAGCTGATGTTTGTGAAACAACTGATAGCACGACCAGATCTGTGCATGCTTCTTTACCCCCTTCTCCCCAACCCCCTTTTAGGTGCTTACCTCGCTTCCCAGCACTGTATAATGTTTTTATCGTAAAAAAATTAAGGTCCTAAGAATAATCTTAGATCAGGTGTAGTTAGATAGAGGTTCTACCATAGGTTCAAACTTTTATGCTTGTATGTATTCCCTGGCTCCTAAAAAGCATTACTATTTTCCTTTTGTAGGTTGCACTCCCCTCTCCCCCCGAGTTTTTAAGAAATTGTTAAAAATTAAATGTGTGACTTATAAACAATAAGGTACAATACTTTCTGAAGTTCGTGAAGGAAATAGGTCATTGGCTTGAAGGAGAAGTGTTGGCTGACTTTTATTTGTACAAATAACTTTCATTAAGGATGACCTAGAAGTGTGCATCAAATGCTGCATCGTCACAAGCCAAGTGCTGAATTAGCATGCAAGATTCCTGTCTATTCATTTTTAGTGTGGGACTTTGAGCTGTGACCATATAATTTTATAGGGGAAAGTCTGTATCAAAAGTTCAGTATCACGTACAACCGGTTAGTATATTTTGAAGTACTGCAGTCTAAAAAGGCAGTTTTTTTTAGCGTAAGTGGTTTTAATTAGCATTGGTGTCTTCACAATTACGTTCCATGTATGTCCAAAGTGTGTTTTCTTTTTTGTATATTGGCACAATGGGCACATGACGAATAGTTTCATTAAAAATACATATTTCCCCATACGTAACAACACATTTAGAGTGCGTAATAGGTGGCACCCTTAAGTAGTTCTAGTAACAACTTTCGGTGCTCTTATAATTTCATCCGGTTGAACTGCACATTTGAAATGCTAACTTCCTGGGCAAGTGTTACTTCTGAAACGAAAGTAGAGTGCAAGAATGTTCTGAATATTGTCATGCGAGAAGAGGTTGGGCATAGCTAGCAAAATAAAATAGTTAAATAAGTCTAAATAAAAGAATTAAATGTGTAATTGAACTGTAAATGTGTAAGAATTGTCAGATGAAAAGTTAATGGTAAATAAACACTAACAAAATAAAAGTATACTTAAACTGTAACATACATGTAGGAAATAAAATCTGAAAATAAATGAGAATATATATTGCTGATACTGTTAAGACTACGAGGGGACAAGGAAATACTTAATAATAAATACTGAACTGAACCGTAATCTTAAACCATAAATGATACAAAATGAACTCTCTAATTAATAACGAAAATTTGAGGGGAAATAAAATATGTAGCTCCTAGTCCATTAAGCATTCCAAATAATAAAAAGACTTCTACCTTGTAGCTTATTACAAGATTAATACTGAATGTTTGGTAGAGCACTTGTACAGACAAACTAAAGGAAATAACAAAATATAACGCTTGGCTGAGAATGTGAAGTAACCTAGGATCTTACATTGCCTGAATGACCTGTATGGGTAGTTTTTCGTATCTTTTAGTGCATGTACCTTATTACTAGTTCAGATTCCATAGCAACTCAAAATATGCAAAAGTTATGTAGCCTAATTTAGTTAAAGAACTATTTATGTTTAAGGTCTATCAATCAAATTTAGAGGACTAGAATAGAATACTGAAATAAAAAAACGTGTTCAAATAATTATGGTTCATTAACAAATTAATTAAATATAAAGATTATAAAATAAACACTACATTATCAGTATTCAAAATAGGTGTGTAATTTAGAAAATATTTTAAGGTACGACTTTACAAAAATGATAATAGGTGATGATGATGAGCAGATACAGTATTACATTAATTTAACTGACAAATTATTCATAAGAAAAGATTATTACAGTAATTAGTATCCAGGACATTATGTTATTATGGAACATTGAAGTAAACAACGATCACATTGGCAAACAGTAAACTCTAATGAAAAGAATTCGTGGCTGCTAGTTGGGTCATTCCATACCAAATCAACCAAAAAAAAAAAAAAAATAATAATAATAGTTTTGACACCCACCGTCTCAGATTTTGATGAAATTTGGCATGGTTGTTATATTCATTGATGTAAGTAACAGTTCAAAATTGTTTTTCTCTATCTCTAATGGTTTAGATTTTACAGCCCTTTAAAGTTTATGGATTATTGGTGTTTTATCGTCTGGCCACCTTCAACTAGGTTTGTTGTCCGATGGAAAAAAAATTCATATTTTTTTTAGTTACTAACCAATTTGTCTGATTTTTTTTTTTTTTTTTCCAGTTTAGATCAATGTAGCAGGAATAATATAAAAAATGAACAAAACTACTCAGTGTTTATTTGGGGCCATAAAAAAATCTTAAAGTGTTAATTTTATGATTATCGAAACAAAATGTAGAGTTTTACAGAAAATGAGAAATCTCGTAAAGGAAAAAAGGTAATCATGAAATCTCTTTTTTGTTTTTGTTCTAAAAGATATGTTCTACCACATTAAACAGTAACATTTTTGTTTTTTTACTCTTTTGATATTTTTTTTTGCTTCAAAGCACAAAAATGGGTTAGTTATTTAATTTTATTAAAAAGTGATTGTTGGCCGCTATTTGCCTGCCTGTGTTTCTAAATTTCATACAGATGATGAAAACACCATATTTTCCTTTTGATATACCACATGCTTTTTTTTTTATAAAATATTGTACCTAACTTTCTGCTTCCTGTTTCCCACACTGTCAAAGCCCTGCATTCCTGCCATGATATCAACCTGTTCCCTCTCCAGTCACAAATACGTAAACAGCTGCCAGTGTTGTTTACCTATTTTCTTGTATTTGTGTCTGGCTGCCAACTTAACACACCCCTTCCTCCTTCAGTGTCCCCCCTCTTCTAGAGCTAGAGGTGAGATCTTCCCAGTAGATACAAATGAAGGCCAGCAACTGATACAATCCCTGCATAGAGAGAGAGCAAAGGCAGGGTGTTTGTGTGTGACCTTGAACATTAGAGATAGAGCAAAATAATTTGGTACAGTTACTTACATCAATGAATAGAACAACCATGCCAAGTTTCGTCAAAATCTGAGACAGTGGGTGTAATGGTGTGGTTGAACTGACATGGAATGACCCAGTTACCATTAAAAACCAGCCAAGAAAACTAATTAAATTAATAATAAATAATAATAAAAAGAATACTCATGGTTCTGATGTTATTGTCCCGCGATGTCTCATCCAATCTCGGGATACTTATGAAGGATTTGCTTCTACTTTTTTCACTACAAGCGAATTACTCAAATTCTTTCTACTCTAGAATATAACTACAGTATCATTAAAACATTATATAAGTGAAAGAGAACTGAATCCTAATTTGCCACCTGGCATTATGTCGAACATTTAAATTTCGTCTAACCCACTGTGGCATCGCCATTCTGGATGTTCAAGAGCACAGAAAATGCTCTAAAAGGGTAAAAAGTACCAAAGTTTAAAAAGCCAGTGAAACAAAAAAGCTCATCATTCAAAAGTTTGCCGAAACGTGGCTGACAGGTATTTATACAGCACAATCGTGCTTATCGAAGCTTTGATGTTACTCAACAAACATTCATCTATCACTCCGGGCTGGCACTACATTCACTCTCTGTCCTACAAGGCACGTGCTACTCAGTGTTGTCTGACGTAATGGGTAACAACCCTGCACAATAACGAGGAACGGCTCAACTGGAATCTGCTGTCTGTGTTTCACAACACTGCCCATGCGTCTGCCCTATTACAAATGTCAAATGTTGAACAGGGGAGCGGGGTAGTGTCGACAGAGACTTCCAATGCCCAAAGAAGACCTCTGTCACCAAAAGAGCCAGAAGCACCCGTAGCATACGACCGCCCGGCAACACAGCCACGTCCATCACCACATTCCTCACGTGCCTACAACCTAACATAAGGCCATCGGCCCAATGGCACTACCGGGACACTGCCCACAAAGGACTCTATGAACGCTGCAGTGACAACCACCTCTGTAGGCTTCCTGGAGTAGTGAACAAAAATCAAACTCTTACTGATTGATTGTAACAGAGTAAATACTCCCAAGACTTCCACGATCCTAACTGTAAAGAAGTTACTTCAAGAACACCAAATACTCTTTAAAATTAAAAATTGAGATAGCTTTACTACCCATTTTGAGTATGGATGAGAAGAAAATAAATAAATAAAATCCTGAATTTTAGCATCCTGACATTATACAGGCAATATGGACACAACAATAGTTCTGTAATGGGAAACTTCTCAGCCCACAAAGCCACAATGTTCTTTTATGCCAGAGTGGACCATGTAATACACAGTTGGCCAAATTCTCATCTCTTGGAACACAGTGTCACCACTTTTGGATGACATGGCTCATGACAATGCATGAGTAAGTTAAACTTTATACATATCCTCTGAGGAAAGTGATATAGGAACAGAGAGCAGAAGGTGCGGTCAGTGAGCAACTGGGTCTGCTAGGCTGATAGGTTATGGTATATCTTTTCTATAGACATAGAACTAAACAAAATTCAGTCATATATTAATGAAAAAGACAGAAATATTAAGGTGGAAAAGAATGAGCAATAATAAAAATATAAGTACTTTTAATGTGATAGTAACTGCTGATTTTCTAATAAGAATATAGTTGCGTTGTTCAGGCTTTCAAAAGAAAATGTAACACTGACCGTTCAAAATAATATGGTAAATGGTGGAATTGGATAGCACAACACACAGCAGTTAGATGTCATAAATTCAATTGACTAAATGTTGATTTGAAGCAATACAAAAAATATTGAACAACTATATACCTACCACGAAGTGCAGTATGAGTAAACAATTAATACCAGAAAAAAATCTACCAGCCTGGAAAAATTAGTCGTACTTAGTAAATGCTTAGTTGTAATAGGAACTGTATAAAAATGTAAATTAAACTGGACTAGTCCTTAAACGTAATTTTTTTCCAATTATCATTTTAAAAAAGATATTCTTAGTTTAGGTGGCAAAAATATTAACTTATTGTCAAAGGAATCGTAACATTTTTAGTTCAAGTATAACCTCGTTTAAACGTTGCATCTAACTTGATTATAAAGCTGGTTAATTTTCTCTACCCACTGCATATTACGTACAGTATTGCAGTACGTTACCAATCTTTCAATTTTCTTTGGAGCAGAAGTCGTGTATCACTTTTATTCTCATCTGGTCGAACCCCAAACCTGGACTAGTATGGCAACCTTTGAATCAACTGAGGACCCTCTCAATGATGACGTCTCTCAATCTGCAACTTCGGAAAACTGTCACGAAGACAGTAACTTCTCCTACGGAAGCATGATGACATCACTCCTTCCTTCACTAGGCCACACTTGATGAAGTTATGAATTTCAACTCATCCTCTCCAGTAATTGTAATTCTATGATTTAAATCATACCTAGACCTTTATCTGTGAACTTCTCGATGATCTACGTCGTAAATTCAACAGTCGTAGGTCTTACCTACCTCCATTATTTTCCTTCTATTTTCTGTTGCTGTTATTTTTTCCTGTTTGTTTTATTAAGCCTTCTTAAACAACATCTGTTTATTGCTAGAAGCTTGTGAAAAACATGTTTCCAAACTGGCTATTTAACCCACATTATTAGGTCCTGTGATATCTATTTAAATACAGCTATCCTAAATCCACTACTTTGTCACCTTAATTAAATTATTATTAGTTTATCACCTGGTCTACAGAATTAAACATGAAACTTTCAAAATAAATTAAAACAAAACATTCAATTACATTCCAATATACATTAATTGCTTGGGGTATCAAAGCAGAAAATAATAACATTTTTCTAGACATTTATTGTGCATAGTAGTTCCGTGTATTTTCCTATTTAAATACAACATTATTGAAAGAACATAAAATGAAATCTACCTCTCTGTGTTTAATATTCTTATATTTATTTATGATCATATTGACATACCTACTGACTGTATAATTTTACTTAATTAGCACCATCTCAAAGTAACGCAACCAGGCCATTTAATATCAACTGTCATTTGCAAATTGCTTCCAGAGCTCTGCACTGCAGACATAGTTCAAAATTCTACCGACAGATGGCATCAGAGTTAGGTTTTTGCCGCTTCACTTGGAAGCGTAGCTAGTTGTGTCTGTCCGTTGTGCAATAAATATAGGTTTCTGAAAACATTCAATGGTATTAGAAGTGAGTGGTTTTGTTATGTTTTACGATTGCCAGCCTGAGTATCTGGAATTATAAATCACATTTCTGTTTCACACATTAAGAAAATACCCACATTATTTATTGTTTCTGTTTGATGTGTCATCGTTGATGGCAGTACAACTGAACAGAACTCAAATTCTTAATTGTGTCACATTGTATTATGTGTTTATAGTGGTGGTTTTATGTTACAAATACGAACGTAATGTGCACACATTGAGATTTGTAGTGGTAATAAATAGTGTGTGTAGTATATATAAATTAGAGTCACTGCACAGAAATGAGTATTATGAGATGTTAACTCGTAGGTATTGATAACTAAAATTACTATGTAAAAGATTAGCATATTTTCAACACTTGTGTATTCTTGTGTATGGAAGATATTGTAACTAAAATTTTTTCAGAGCAGTGTAATGTTTATGTAAACATTGCACAAGGCTATGTAAATAAAAGTACT
Organism: Medauroidea extradentata; assembly: GCA_003012365.1. NCBI lineage: Eukaryota > Metazoa > Arthropoda > Insecta > Phasmatodea > Phasmatidae > Medauroidea > Medauroidea extradentata. The sequence goes on along the minus strand of PNEQ01034007.1, from coordinate 21,059 downwards.
TGGCAGTGTTTATATTTACATACAGTATAAAGATATAAACTGGTGGAAAATATAAATTAATCAGTGTGTTTTTGAGTGCTAACTTTATCTTGAATGACCTATAATACTGCTCCATCAGCTGAATAAGTGGAAGTGTCTGTCACCTTTTGAGGTATGATCATTTGACTTTGCCAACAAACAATGTGTGCTGATTTATACATGGAACCTCACGAAGATAACTGCTTTGTAGCCCTTTTGATACTACTGTGTCAAATAACTCGTGCAGTTCATAAGCATCGTATGGCAATCATCACACTAAGGTCTGAGAAAGGTAGTTGTTATCTACCTAGCAGTGACTTGAGCAGATGCTGGAGGGTCGCTGCACGTGTTTGCCAGCCAGCGTCAGGTGTTGTATTAGGAGTTATGCAAGAAGGGTTATTGGGAAGAGACATACCAGTGAATCTCGAAGGTTCATGCAATATCAAGGAGAGTTCCCCACTTAATAAAGAACTGTAATAAAAATAATAATCAGTATTAGGATTGTACAGTGGTCCGACATTTCTTAAGTATCCATCAATTTTCATTGAATAAAAAGGCTTTTGAAGGCTGCCTATGTTTTCAGAAGACAGGCCTTCAAGTAGAACTGGACGATATTACCGGCAAACTTCCAACAGTAACTGAGCTACGGAACAGAAAATAAATTACTACCAGCCTTTTTACACATGCCTCCTAACATTAAAAGGTGATGTCAGAGAATCTACATTGACATATAATGTTCATTCGGCATTTTCCCTCATTCATATTTGTAAACAGCTTTACTTCAAGCTGTACTTGATACACATTTAATAAGTTACAAGTTTTGTCAATAAAGAAAAGAAAATAGGTCCTACATTTTGCATGTCCATTTGAAAAATGTGTAAAAAATTTTAATTTTACAGTGGATATAAAACTGACAAATTTTTTGAAGCTTTATATTAGCAAAGCTGATACTGTGTATTGTTGATTCTGATAATCATATAAGTTTTTTAAAAACTTAATCATAAAATTTTTGAAAAATTTAATATTTTCACTAGGTGTAATATGCCAGTGCCAGCTTTTCAAGAAAATACATAAGTGTAGGTAAAATATTAAAATTTTAATGGTTAAAAATTGTGCAGTTGTGTGCTTTCCTTTGCATTTTATTCTAAGAGCTTAACATCATCAGAAATCAACTCTGTCAACTTGCAGTTTGAGCTTCTGCAATTGATGCTGTCACATAACCCTGATGAGCGTCCCACCACATTTGGTATTCGTGCACGGCCACCTTTCAGCCAGCAGGCAGCAACAGAGTGGCACTTTGAGCTTCCATCTCGAAGAAGAACCTCAAGTACCACCCATTCCAGTAGTTCCAGCACTGACTCTGCCATTGATCAGAGGTAGTATTTGGTGCTCGAGGGCAGTGGTTTCTGCTTGTAGCAATGGTTGAAGTCTTTCCTATGATGTTAAGGCCTGTCAATGTATACGGGATGACATACAGTATGCCTTGCTGGTTTCTTAAAGGAGCAAGGTGTCATTTGTTTTGACTATGGAATTTTAGTATTGTAACATTCTTATTACTGCAATGTTGGTTCAAAATAACTTGAACCATAAGTTTTTGAATTATGATGTGATGTATATACATAGTATTGCATGTAGACCATTTAAGACTGTAAATTTAAAATGTAAAAAAAATATTTTGTTTATTTATTTTTATTGTTGTACTGTAGTTGTGAAGACGTGTAGGAGACCTGTAAATATGGCCATTATATTTATTACATTATTAATAATGTTACTGTGACACAACTTGTTACAGATCAGTGTCGATGCATAAGATGGTGCAAATATTTAAGTTTAGAACTAATGAAAATAAAATTTTTTTTAACAAAATGTACATTTTCTCTACCAGTCCCACTTTGTGCATATCAGCAACAATGTGTGTAGGAAGTATCTGGTTTAAAACGTAAGAAGTCTGTTGTTGAAATTGTGATTTATATTTCCTGTAAATAATCTGTTAATGATTGTTTGGAATTTAGCATGTAGTGTTTTGACCATTTACTTTATGTGTATAAAGCAGTGATTTTAGATATTGATGGGTATGTTATTGATGCATCGTCAGCTACTCAACTATGTTATGTAGCACATGAGCTCACAGTAAGATGTAAAAACCCAAGTTATAAATATATTTGCATGCAGCCACACAGATTAGTCCTAGGTTGGATTGTGTGGATGAAAGCAGTTCGAGAACCATGCCTCTTCTCTTTTATTTTAGCTGAAGGTAGAAAATAAATTGGAATGTTGGTTTCCCCCCCACTCTTTTTATGCTGGAAAAAAATCTGTAAAAACTAAAATATGAAAAGTTACCACATTTATTGTAAAGTATAACTTTAACCTCTGTCAACTGTAATCCGAGCGGAGTGCAAATTCTTGGCCGATAAACAATTATTTAAAAACCGCTCAACGTGAGTGAATGATGTCTGCTAAGGAATAACATTCGAGGAACATTGCACATGTGTGTACCCATCTCCCATCCTCCAGTATTGTTTAAATTTTATTTTCTTGTGGCTGAAAATTACAAAAACATGTGTTTTTTGCCATCTTTGTTTGGTATGGAAACTTAGGGGGCAGACATTTTTAAAAGGTATAGGTATGTATAGTATACCTTTACCTTTAATATGCCATAAAATTATAAGGTTTTCACTCAATGTCACATTAGGGCAACTTATATGTGAGAATACTGCTTGCCAGTTCAGTGACTTGGCCTAAAGGCTAGGGTGAGGTGTGATGTACATACTTTGTTGACCTTACTGCTGCTGCTCTTCTTGGTCTTGGACCTACAAAATATGTCAAGCCAGGTGGCTACCGTAAGGATGCCGTTCACTTCAGTTTTCAACGTCTTTTTATATTTTTATATTTGTACCAGATATTTTTTTCCTTATGTTAGACATTAATTGTGACTAAATCTTCCTCTTAGAAAATTGTTGTATCTCTCATAGTTTTCGCGTAATGAGTCATAAACGTCAAAATTTGCACTTTACGGTTTTATGTACGCCACTAAAACCAACTGGCATACCAAACGGAAAAAATTCACAGTGTATAACAATGTTGTAGGCTATGATTTGACGTACATAAAAACAAAAATAAATAAATTTTTGTATTTTAAAAAAATATTTAAATTTTAAAATTTTTATTTCAAACTTCAGCATATTTCATTTTTTTGTTTTTATATGTGTCATTTCATAGCCTACAACATTGTTATACACTGTGAATTTGTTTGGTTTGGTAAGTACAGTTGGTTTTAGTGGGGTACATAAAACCGTAAAGTGCAAATTTTGACGTTTACGACTCATTACGCAAAAACTATGAGAGATACAACAATTTTCGAAGAGGAAGATTTAGTGACAATTTCTGTCTAAAATGAGAAAAAAATATCTGGTACAAATATAAAAATAAAAAAAGACGTTAAAAACTGAGGTAAACCGCGCCCTTAAGGATACTGTCTACCTGAAAGTCCTGGTGAAAGCAAGGATAGGGATTTACATATTAAATTATGTCGGGTAGATATCAGTCAACTTTCATGACATCATTTTCAGTTTTTTTAAATGTTTTTGGGCATGAAAATACTTATTTCCTTGCAGGTTGAAGGGTATTGGTAAAAGAACCTTAAAAAACCTATAAAAATGAAGCAGAGCAACTATACGAACGTAAACATCAGTGGTGACGAATGTATATGTACATTCTGTCCCACGTAAGAATTCCGTATTTTGATAGCCGATGCTACCAATATTTGTAACACGTGGCAGAATAACATACCATTTAAAACAACAGGACGTGATTGTTTGACCTGCTGAAGCAGTAGTGGCAGCCCTGATCAACAAATCGGTTAACTTCCATCACCGATACTGAAAATAGTGTGTATTACACATGAAAAATAAGTAAGCATTTTGGAAGAAACTTAATACTGTATAATAACACGGCTCCGTATCCAGCATTAGTGAGTTAACTATTTTACTCTATTCATAATGTGAAATTTTATAACTAATTTACAACAGCACCATTCAGTCGACCTGTACTGCCATTTGCGAGTGTGAGAAGTTACCACATTCGAGTGTGTTTGAGGTTCTTATAATGTGTTACTGTAATATTCTGTGTGTATATTTAATATATTGTAATGTGGGGATTAAAAATCCAGCTTGTAATCGCCAATGGGATGTTATGATGTCCGGCAACCAAAACGGACAGTCTTTGCAGCACGAGCTTCTCGTGTGTGTTTGCAATTCTTGTAAAGTATTATTTTAATATTTTGTGCGTACAGTATATGTAATTGTAATATATTGCAATGCAGGGATTAAAATACCCGGCCTGTAATCACCACTGACAACGGGATATTAAGACATATTTCGGAAGAGGGAACTAGAAAAGCGTTCAGCCTTGCAGTGGCATGGCATGTCTACAAAACCCAGCGGCTAAGTAAGAAGTTGGTAATCCGTCCAGAGAAAAGTGCTACAGAAAAAAAAAAAAAATATTACCTACCTTTTATTTTAACAGAATTTTTGGGTAAACACAGTTCTTTTTGTGTAGGCCTATATGTAAACATGCTTTTTCAAGGCGCTGACTCAATAAATTCTTTTTCTACGAAAAAGTCAGTGTTTAATGTTTTTTTTTAGCAAGTAAGTGGTACCATTTAATATCAAGTCCACATAAGATTTTGTGCCTATCAGTTGCAAAAATTCAGGCCTACATATTACCAAAATAAAATGTCAGAAGACCTATGCCTATATATTTCCCAGTCATTAAACGGTACCTGTTTAATCATATGTTGCCAAAAGATTTAAACCTGATTTGGGCAACTACGCCTACCTATGTTTATTACTTATGCATTTTGTTGATATATTATTTCCGTTTAGGTTGCGAGAGTGCAAAATTTTGCTATGTAGTCTTCAAGAAATATGTTAAAGGTTTTTTTTTGTAACACTGATATTTCAAAGGTAGGCCCTACCAAAAAAAAAAAAACGTAGTTTTTTTTCGATAGTCTGCTGCATGGAACTTAAACCAGGCCTATAACCTATAAGGCTGTGTGATCTGATAGTGCAGAACCTAATTGAAGGCAACACAAAAAATAATCGTAATAATGCTTGAATGAATTATTTTATTTTAAAGATGTTTGCTTGCACTGTCATATGCTCTTTTGCAACTTCAGTTTGTTGTAACCAAATAAGCTACTATTATTTAAACTTGTTGGGCGTCAAGTAGAAATAAAAAAACTGTTAGTTACCCATACATGTTTGTTTATTTTTGATAATGCCTTAAATGTTTTAATTTTTAGCATACCTAGGAAATTATATAATAGGCGTAAATCATGTTACATTTTGAAGGATTATATTAACTTAACATCTGTAGAGTAGGCTGCTATCCATTAAATTCCATTTACATTGCTCACCTAACCCTAGTAAGATTAATGTGCAGCCAGTATTGAAAATAAACTACTACTTACCTGAGATCTAACAAATATTTACAAGAAAATTACATGGTGGTGGAATGATACATAATGTTTTTGTTTACATTGTCGTAATTTTTTATGATCTGTCAAATAATGGGATTCTTATACTGTATAGACCGTAGTATCAATAGGTACTGTGCCGTACTTAATTTAATGTTATATAACATGTAAGTCCTTATCCTTGTTCACGCCAAGTCTCTGCAGTAGGCATCACCCTTAATGCCAGTATGTTCCCAGGCTCTGAATATGTTTTTTTTCTGTATTCATTAATTATTATAATGTATTATTTTTTATTTATTAATTTATTCACTGGCCTAGAATTAAATATCAGATGCTATAAATATTAATATGTATATTTTGTACAGTCCATGTCAAAATTATGTTCAAGTACATTGGTTAATTTGTGAGAAAATAGAATACTGTACAGCCAAATGCTTCTCTGTAAATAAATACTGCAGAATAATAATAAACTACCCATTTGACATTATTTCATGCAGAATACGAAGAAATTGATTTCATTTAATAGTAGCACAGGATTGTTGTGTTTAAATTTGAAAACATATAGAATTACATTTTATAATTTACATTCTCCTGGGAGAGGTGTTTGTGTTCGGAAGTACTCTGTTTATTATAAACCATCATCCCACATCTTTAGGGAATGGTTTCCTAGAGACAGGTTTTTAAATAAGATCAAATGTAGTAGTACCATTGGAAAAGAGAGAAGGGGATAAAAAATAAAAAACTTAAGACACTTTGGAAAACACTCATAAACATCTAATTTAATTTATTTACATTAAGTTAACCAGTTACATTATCTTGTTGAATTAATTATTAGTGATGGGTCGATTGCATGATTTTGCCATTTCCAGTTCCATTCCGGTTCTTAAGAGTTTGGTTCGGTTCTTACTTTGATTCTGGTTCAGAACAAACAAAGCTTTTAGAAAGAAAAAAAATTCATAATACCTATATAGGCTTATTTGGCAGTGTGTTACGTTATTGTACAACTGTGAAAATTATAGTAACTGAGGCAATGTTTCATATAAAACGAACACAATGAATAAAACAGATCTAAACCATATTCATTATAACATGTCATAACGTCAAAAACTACACTTTCAAAGATAGAATTATAGATACCATTTAGAAACTTACTTTTTTAATGAAGTGTCAAAACACACAACCTTACATTTCATAAGAGACAATAAAATTGAGAACATTTTTCAATCAAATCAAGAACAAAATCTTCCTACACAGTTGACATTTCTGTGTTAAAACCAACTCGCATATAAGACTGAAAATTGACACTTTTTAAATTAATCTTTATAATTTTTTGACATTAGCAAGTAGTCCAGAACAATGAAAACAACAGCAGGAAGGGAAGATTTTGGATTCTGCTTTTTTTTTTTTCCTTGACCCCGGGAGTTGAGCTGACCATTTTCAATATCAAAGTTACTAACTGCAGGTGTAAAAATCAATTGATAGTTTTACATAAATCCTAAACTGCATATAGTTTTTTTTTCTGTCGCCATATTCTTTGAACTATCTGCAAATAAATAATTTTGTGCAAGTTATATGTACATACACGTGAGTAATGTACATAATTACTAGTGTGTTGACGACTCTGAGCTCACAAATATGGCAGCATGGCGTAGTTATGAGAGAAAAACAGTGTATGTCTGAATAAATAAACAAGGAGATGGAACCTGCAATATGTATGTAAACAATCTGGATTATGTACTAAATACCTTTAAAATATTCACTAGCACTACAAATACTAAGCAATGTCTTGCTTACAATTCACATTAGAAAATATTCCCTTTTTTTAAATATATATACTGTATATATATAAATAAAAAGAATTTTGTTTCAAGCGTAAAGCAAACCTGCAAAAGGTACCCACGTTGGTACATAAACATTTATCGCATATCAACATAGAAATGGGACTATAACTAACACAGTCTAATAACTTCCATTGTGTATGAAAATAAAAATAGTTATCTTGTACTGAAGGCAGGTTACAGCCACATAAGTGTTTGAGCAGTGTTTCTCAATGTTTACATTTTACCTTGCCGCAATGTTTGCTTGTAATAGATACGTAATGATACAAGCTCCAAACTATGTGTTTCAAGAAAAATGTTTCTGATAAACCATTTCAGTGAAAACAGTAATTTAACAGCGCCAGGTGGTTGTGTTTTAAATGTGATGAACCCTAACCACTCAGAACCGATCATTTGGATAACCATAAACCATTCCGGTTCCAAAGTGTAGAACCAGGGAACCAAACCAACACTGTTAATTACTGTAGCTAGGGCTATACATTGTGTACGTAGTTTGTAAGGTAGAGCAAAAGGATTTTGGGGATGTGTGTAAGACACCAGCTGTGATAGTTATAAATTATTATGGTACTTTGTAAATATGCAACAACATAATGTATTCTTTGCAAGCAGTTAGCATTGCAGTTTATTTACAGACCTCAAGTTTAGAGTCCTAAAAGTCCTGCTGTACTTAATGTTTTATTTTGACAATGAAAGTTTGGTAGATAGATAGGCAAGGTAAGGCACTGATAGTTCATTTATACTGTGTTGTGATAATTTTTCTTTTGCCTAAAGGAAAGTGGATATCATTCTTGCAGTTCTGCTAGAAAATAATTTTTATTGTGTAGTAAAGTGATTTTCAAGAAAATAGTTATTGTAGATTGTTTTGCCTGATTATTAAATAAAAGTTTTTTCAGTCAAATAATTATTTAATAACATAGGAGCTTTACTTGTATTGAAAAAATTAGTCCACATAATAAATGCTATTTCGAAGGAAAAAACTTGAATGTGGTTTTGTGGTATCTGCTATCCTTTATGCTTAAAAATAATTTTTGCAAACTTGTAGAAGTAGAATTTATATATCACTGCCTTAAAGAGTAGCCTAATTTTAAAGTAAAATTTTTGTAGTTGCTGATTACTAAGGATGAGGACAACATTTGATTGAATTTATTCACCAGTACTATTGCTGTTAAAAGTAGTCAAATATTCTGTGGTTCCCCCCCCCCCCTCATATGTTTGCAGCTTGCCCAGCCATAAAGCTCTAGCAGATTCAGGTTTATAGTTTTGGGATTCTATGTAGATACAAATAAAAATAAAATGTTACTGTTGCATTTTTAATCAGTATTTTTTATTTAAAGTGTTCATCATTAATAGTTTTTTTTAAACTAATTATTATTTGAAGACCCTGGTTTTATAAGGGTGATTCAGCATTTTATTTTTAATTATGGTGTAACTTCTGTATGTACATGACAGAATATTATTTATGACTGTATTGATTTTGTTTCAATAAATAGTATTCTAAAATGCTAGAAAACTATTTTTAATGCTGTGTTTCTATTGTAACTGTTCGATACAGCAGCACAACCATCTGACTTCATGATTTTTATGTTTAACCCACGTATATTTAGCATGCGTTAACTGTTGTCACAAACCTTCATGTTTGAAAATTGATTTAACATATTTATGGCAGTCAGGAAAACTGACCCAATGGTGAAAATAAAATGTAAGCTTGAATGAGGTCAAGCAATGTAAAAAGATTTACACCATTAACATGCACCATATACCTTTGCTGCGACCAATTATACACACATATTTCTTCAAGTAGTGTGCAAGCAAACATGTGACTGCAACAAATTGGCCACAACCACACTACAACACTTGCACATTTTTTTTCTTTTTGGGTTTTTGAATACATCATTCTCTCACTCCTCCTTTGACACACATCAAACTCATTTACATTCTACAATTACTATTTGATCATAAACAATAATTGTTCACCAAACATTTCAATTTTTAAAATAATTTTAATATTTGTATGGACTGTAGTTTATTTGTAGATGTATGTATATTATGACTAATTTTTACAGTAGTGAAAATTTTTTAGTTTTCACAGTTTCTGTATAATGGCATGTCAAAGTCCAAATTTACATAGAGCAGTTTTATACAAAGCAATAAAACCAACAGATTTACAATAATTAAATAATTCATGGTCACTGGCTACATCAAGATTTGTATTTAAAAATGGCATTTTTTTTTTTTGTATTTTAATAAAATAATTGCAGAAAAATTGTTATTTTAAAGTCATTTTTTAAATATTCAAAAAAAATTTTCCCTCCCTCCCCCCTCCACATTATTTGACACTGTTCTTCAGTGTGAATTATGTATATATTTTTTTGTATGTCAGTTGGTTTTCCTTTCTTGAATAAAACCATTTTATGCAAATTTGGGCTTTGACATGTCATCATACAAAAAGTATGAAAGCTAACAAATGGTCATTACTGTAAAAAATAGTCACAATGTAGGTCTACAAAACACACCCGTATCTCATACAAATACAATAATAATCAAAACTATTAAATTTTTTGGTGAACAGAACTTGCACTTTAACATTGATACTTTCACGACAATGTGTATGCCTTTTTATTGAGACCAAAAGTGTAAAACCTACTGTTTTATGATTGGCTGAATCTATCTTCGTACTATGTTGGCACTGCAGTAGCAATTTTTGTTGTATGAAATTTGTTTGAAGTTAGTACAAACTTAAGATCTAATTACTTAAATAGGTACATGTATATTTAAACACATACAGTATATTGCAATGGTTTAACTAACCTTAATAAACCATGCTTTACTACTACTACGATCATTAACAGCTAAATTTGAGATAACTTGGGATACCTTCCTAGTAGCGGGTAGCCTTCGTCCTGACGGTGATAAATGCTGCATGGATTCTAGGTACTGGAAGTGTTATAAATCCATATCAATCCAAGACCATTTCACAATTACTCATAATCTACAGAGATTGTTTTGGGCAGGATCCATCACTTTATTTGCTTATATGTAACACACTTGTACACATCTTGTATTAGGCTTGCATGAACATTAAAAGTCCTTGCTTAACATAGTTTTGTTATTTGTAATGTTGGTCGCTGATTCCTTTAGCATAATTTGAAAGTAAATACATTGGTTCTGTTTTACTGCGCTGCTGTCTGCCTTGCAAAACACTTTCACCATTGTTATACTTTACCTACATTTGATAACACTGTATAAATTACTACAGTATATTCCTACAGAAAAAGTACACACATTTTACTTGTAATTATGTGAAAAAAAATGAATGTGCATGGAACAATGTATAAAAAATACGTCTTATCTCTGTAACAACTATTGCTTACAACCTGGCTAACTTCTGGTGATGGATAGTCCTGACTGCTTGATGGAGAAATCCTGGCTAATTCTACCAAGTTACTTTCATATACATCTGAAGTTACTGCTTGGAGCTAGGTAACAGGAAGATAAATTAACAGTGCTAGTAGTCTGCATGCAGTGAAGTTACTCATTTATGCCACGTCTAATTTCTTTTTTTCATACTCTGTGTTTTACTTAGTGTTTTGTCTTTTCTTATTTTGGGCTTAGTATTCACATGCATGCAAAATGGATATGGTGTTGTTTTTGTTTAATGATTTTTTTAATGATTTTTTTATACAGCCACAGAGTAAACATTCTGTGACATGGCTAAAAAGTAATATCCTATTGCAAAAACTATACAAAAATATAACAATTATTTAAAAATACAAAAATATTTCATTTTTTGTTTTTGTCAACTTGCAGTCTGCAAAATTGTCAATCACTGTGAATTTTTTTTTTCAGTTTGGTGTGTTGGTTGTAGTGGCATACATAAAACTGTAAAATGCAAATTTTGACATTTATGAGTCACTACGCAAGAACTGTGAGAGAGAAAGAAATTTCATAAGAGAATAATTTAGTCACAATTTATTTCTAAAATAAGAAGAAAAAAATATCTGGTACAAATATAAAAATAAAATTATGACAATGAAAATTGCTACAGACAGTATACTTTCAATGTAAACAAAAGTGATACACAATGTTACAAACACTGAAATGCGGGAAAGAATTCATAGGTGCATTAAGAACAAAAAAATTACTAGAAACAGTTGGATAACGGTGACTCTTATGAGTAGGTAAAAGTTCCTAGTTTAAGAATAGTTTTCACTTAGTGTTGTCATTCTTGACATTGAGGACTAAATGTACCAATGTGTACCTCAACTCATCTGTCTATACAGTTTTAAATTGTGCAGACATTAATTATTGTGCCTCGACCAGTACGGTGAGCGGAAGAATCAAGTGCTTTGAAAACGCAGTCGCGCAACTTAGACGTGCAATTAGCTTACATGTAAAAGACAGGTTGGAGGCAATGCAATACTTTTGAGCATGAAAATCTTTACAAAATGCTTCTATGTAGTTCACGAAGTAAGTAAACAGACTGCTTAAGATGGTCACTTTCCTGGTGCAGTTTACTGCACATGACCTAAGGGAGTGATACGAGTGACATGGTACCAAGTGTCATTACCACTATGTGCAAGGCACTGAACCAGCTTGTAGGCTTCCCATAGTAAACTCTCTCGAACGTGACTTGCGACCAACTCCATACAACACAAGTTTTTAAAAAATCTATATGAAACATTACAAAAATATGTAAATAAAGATAACATTTTACATAATATTATCTTATTGGGCAGGGCATTCAAAAAGAATCTTACAAAGTTTAGGTCATCTATGTAGCCAAGTACTAACAGATGAATATGTATATTAAAGTATATAGACATTTTTTCTCCACGGATTTGCACCTCCCAACACTATAACTTGTCTGGTTTGTAGCCAAATTATTGTAACATGCAGGCATGCATGCTACTAGGGCCAACCCCCACTCCTAATTAGTTTTTCATGTATTGAATAGTGGTATGGGTGATTTAGAATAAAGTGAGCACTCAAAAAAGCCTTGAAAAATGTCTATTTTCAGCAAATTTGTACCTTTCCGCACGTAACGGCTATCGACGGGAAATGTCTAACCTCTCTGGACATGTTACTTGATGTTTGGGCGTGTTAGATAAATTGTGCAGCCGGTAGGAATCTTTATACCTTGATAAATAAAATTTTTTTAATTATGCAAAATACAAGTCCGTTTAACTCAGTTGATTTTATTTTAGTATTGTTGTATTTAAATAGGAAAATACGTGGAACTATATTCAGTAAATCGCTGACAATCATACAAGCAGTAAGAGAACTATTGTCAAAGTTAAATTATATGCAGTAACAGCTAGTGATATTTTTCAAAGGTTAAATTATTAGTGCTGACATATCCTGAACCACCTATACATGTGTGAATGTGCATAATAAACTAGTTGTCAACTACCAGTATATACAATTCCAGGGCTTTGCAACAATTTCCTGCAATAAGTGTGTCATGGACAGCAAACAGTATTGTGGTTATGGCCTAATTAACAACATACATATTTTGTTTTCCAACATGCAAGGGGAAGGGTGTGTTTTCTTTCAGGATGTGCACACCATATTTAAAAGTAATAGACTCCCAGGATGGCAACACTTAGTATAGGCAGTTCCTAGCCATTTAAATTTTGTTACAGTTATTCTTTCATCATAAATTTTAATACTGTTTTCAGCACAGCTAGAGGCTTCGGCTGCACTGAATTTAAAGGGTAATTCATATTAAATATTTTACATTTATGATGTGGTGTTCATCTTATATGTGCGTTCTACAGAATTTCCCAGTATGCTGGCTTCTGTTGAGACAGCTGAACGTATGTCAGCTGGGGATCTCATTTTTAAGTTTTGTCTGCAACTTATTCTTAATAACGCAATGTAGAACTTCTTTTACGCGAGTCTCTCTATTTTCACAACATAGTTTATGTTCACTGAGCACGTGAATTTTAGTTTAAAATTTTGCTGTCAGCTTAGACATTTGTAGCCCACATACGTATATATTTTATATTTTAGAAGACATTACAAGCCCCACTTTATTTTGACAAATCCAAAACTTAACTTCTGTTTATGTTAACTATTTTATCTGAATGTGTTTACAAAACACCTCGTCCACTGCCCTAAATGAACTGGTTCCTTGAATGGACGACATAGGTTGTGATGTGTACTGTATATGTGTACCCATAGGAACAGAATAGAACTCCATAGCTCTAAAGTTGTGTGGCAGTTGTGGCATGCTACCTGATCAACAATAGAGTAAGTAATATTGCTGGTTGTGAAGTACATATCCAGCACAAATCATAAATTAAGACCCAGAGTAACCTGCAATACCCAACTTGGCCAAACATACAATTTATTACTAAAATTCAACCTACAGTATAACAAAAGTGATTATTATGGGTATGAGCTACAAAGACATTCTTTTCAATGTGCCTATTTATTTAGTTATACAATACGTTTTAAGTTTTTATTTTGTGTAGGCTGTACATTTTTCTTCCTTCAATATCAACAGTTTTGTTTCTCTATAGTCTGCGGATATGCAGGATTTTTACATATTGGGAAAAGTCATTTGCAGTACAGTCTCAAAATGTAAAGTTGTATATTTTACAGGCATATTTTTATAACTGTGAGTCTTGAGGTGTGAGCATCACACATTCAATGTTCTGAACTCCACTGACTGAAACCATTTTGCAATCAGAAAGTACTTCAGTGCTTACTGGAACTTGTTTTAAGATATTAATTCTTTCTTCAGACTTGGAAAGAAGATTATTAATCATAGCTTGTGTTGCTGGGTTGAGTACTGCTTGCAGTTCACACTCCCACTGGGCACATTCCACTGTAACACAGGGTCATGTCTCAAAATGGTCACTGATACACTTGGTTCAGACCCTTGTTACAATACAAATGGGCTTACTGTGTCATGGCAGTCCAGCAACACATTCCTGACACTGATGACTATTTCTCAACAACCAGTTAGCAGGGTTCCTAACGACAGAAAACAAGGAGAACATGGAAAATTTAGGGAAATTGAAATGGGTTTAACCGACAGGGTAAACTCAGGGAATTTGTTTGGGAATCACAAATTGCGATGTTTCAATTCAATCTTGCTTGGCTAGATGGATCACTGTTTCCATACGGGGTAAAGTGGATGTGTTGTGTTCAGGGTGATGACAATAGTGCAATGTGTATTTTATGTAAAAAGGTATTTTCTTTGAGTAATATGGATAAGCAGTTTGTGAAGCATCATCAAGAAGGGAAATTTCACAAACAGTTGGTTACAGTGAGCTGTGGTACTTTATCTTCAATTTTCAGGGAGACAGCAATGTCAGACGGGCAGAAATATTGTGGGCATTACATGTTGCTATGAAGAAAGACAGTTTAAATAGCCAGTAAGGAATAAGCAATTTGTTTGCTAAAATTTTTCCAGATAGTTCCATTGCACAAAAACTGCAGCTTAGTAGAACCAAAACTGCATAGGCTACGTAGTTATTTGTAGACTTGTCATATTTTTTTTCACAAACTTACCAATGAAATCCAATCTGCAAAACACATTGTGTGCTTTGATGAGTCATTTGATAGGGTAGCAAAGCTACAGCAAATGGACGAGCTGTGAGTATATGGGACGTCAACAAGAATCGAGTAATGACCAGGTACTGGAACTCTTCATTTTTTGGCCATTCTACAGCTGATTATCTCTTAGAATGTTTTCAACAGGGACTAAAGAATGTTACGATAACTATTCAAAATTGTGCAATTGGCTGTTCATGGAAAAATTGAAGGCATAAACTAAAGTGTGTGAAGAAGATCCAGATATATTGGGGTGGGATATGATTCAATTTTTAAAGGCCATACATTCTGTGTTCAAAGACTCATCTGCTCGACGAGCAGACTTCAGACAAGTTACAAGTTGCAGCGTTATTCCGATCAAATTTTGTGATTGTCGGTGGTTGGAAAACGTGAAAGTTTGTGAGAGAGCAATACAAATTTTTCCTCACTTAAAAAATTTTTTAAAGGCAAGTAAACCTGCTATATATTCTGTTGAGAAAGTGGACAATTGTTTGAGGGATCCTGATGGAAATTTTGGAAGCCAAGACAACTGCATATCAGATTATCAGTATTAATTTGGACAGTGTAAGTCAGGGACTTCCACTCTCAAAGTTGAAAATTGGGTTTGCTGCAAAGCATAAGTTAGATGGTTGAAGTGAATGATCTTCAGAAACAAAGGTCTTCATGGAATGCAAAACATATATGGTTCAGACTGCCAAGAAACTTGTTGAACGTAGCCCAATGAAATACAAAATGGTTAAAGCTGCTTCATGTTTGGAGTCTTAGAAAATTTTTGGATAAACTGGAAGAATTTAGGACAAGTAAGGACTCATATTTGCAAGTTTCATGTCAGCCAATCACCCAACTGCTCTTCAGTCTAGTCAGAGCTAGTGTCCAATCTACCAAATTGTTACTAATATAATATTAATTCCAAAAAACTTCATCATTTCATGTACAGAATAACATATTCAACACTTTTTTGCAGATATTTTGCGAGGAGAAGAAAAGTTCAAAGGTGTACAGGTTGCAGGGAAAATTATATTAATTCTCTCACATGGTAATGCTTTTGTGGAATCTAGATTCTTCATCAATACAGAGATGCTTGTTGAAAACCTCCACGAGGAATCTTTGATTGGCCTATGACAAAATGCAGGTGGTGAAAATTGTATTCAAGTACATCAGGAAATGATAAACTATGCTAGAGGAGCTGCTTCTAGATACAAAGGTGCCCTGGGGCAAGAATGTCAAAATGAGGATGAGGACAAGAACTTGGACAGATACTGCAATGAAGAAAAAAAACTCAAGTCTAAAAATTCAAGAGCTGCTAAATAAGAAACTGCAAATAGAGAAATAAAAAAAGAGGAGTTGGATATGAAAATAAAAAAAAACATATTTCATGGGTATTTAATAAAAAATGCTAAATTTTGAAATGAAGTAGGCCCTATTAAAAATTTAAAATTTTGTTAAAAATACAAAAATTTATTTATTTTTTTATATATATATGTCAAATCATAGACTACAATATTGTTATACACTGTGCATTTTTTTTTTTGGTTGGTATGTCAGTTGGTTTTAGTGGTATACATAAAACTGTAAAGGGCAAATTTTGACGTTTACAACTCGTTACACAAAAACTATGAGAGATACAACAATTTTCGAAGAGGAAGATTAAGTCACAATTTATGTCTAAAATAAGAAAAAAAATCTGGTACAAATATAAAAATATAAAAAAACTTTGAAAACTGATGTGAACCACGCCTTTAAAGCAGAACAATTAAATTGTTTTGCTTACAATATCTTTATATTCGTAGTGTTGGTATGCATGTACATTATGTAAAATGGTTCTTTTTGTAGTTAGTTTACTGCATGATTTTGGTTTTTTTTTATTTTAATTTTATAAAAAGGTGGTGAGAACCCTGGTCAGGGTCTGGGTGGGCTTGCTTCAGATTGGTTTTTCAAAAACTTTCATCAGTGTCGAGATGTGTTGTTATGACTGTTGTGGCATTGTAAATCTACCCTAATATTTTTTATAACAGTATTCAGGAGAGGAGTTACCATGACTGGCTACAGTACGTGTAGTACTGGTGACAATACCAAACAGGCAGTAATAAATTCAGGGAAGGAACAAAGAGTCACAGTATTTCATATCTCATATGATCTACTACAAACATAACCTTTCTTTAAGACTACACATATTTGAAGTGAACCTACAAAACCTGCTGTATTGTCTGTCTGGTGTTTAATTCCAACCACCCAGTTATCGCCAAGTCAGCAAATTAAAATCTTGGGAACTATACAGAAATGTGTGTACCTATTCGGCTCTAGGTAAAAAGTTCAACATTTTTTAACAATTATATATAAGAATGGTGGGAAATAGGCCGCTAGGCTAACAAAGTAATGTAACAGACAGAAGTACAAGTACTTACAGTTTATACTTGTAAATAGGTACACACACACGAAGGGACAATACACATTTTTCCGCGGAAGCGCGGTTGTGACGTTTTGCCAGTATTAAACTGGCTTCCTCGGGCGGCACGACATGGCACACTGCCATTATTATTTATCAAACACATACAGTACATAAACAGTATTCAGGATAAAGTTGTACTTTTTCGACAGTTCTAATGTTGTGCACATGTGTTCATCCACGAAAATAGATCTTGATGTATTCATATGCCACAATGTGATTTTACCAGCTGTCAATTTTTGTTTACATTCCGTTACCTGTCAAAAGATACTTACAAAGTGACGTATGTCAATGTTTACACATATCAGTTTTAAAGTGAAATGCAAAATTGGTTTTTTGACATTGAATTTTATGTAAGTTACATGTTTCCTGAATAAATGTTATTTACACCTTTAAATTTTTATAACATGCTTAAAGAAAATGTTAGGTCAAAATACATGAAACCTCTATTTGGCAACATCTTTTTACTATAAATTGCTAAACAAGAAATTATGAAAACAGAATGAAAATAAAAATTTTGTAATAAACAATACTTAAGCCAGTAGGTTTTAATTGATTAAGAGTGCGTAGTAGATAAATAAATGCTGAAAACATCGAGTTCTATGGTTTTTTTGAAGCCAATGTGGATAAAATACTCAATGACAATCCTAGATATTGGTATGTATTTGCCAACTTTAGGAGTAAATATTTATCCAGAATGACTAATTCGTTACGCGTGATCTCTTGTGCCGCAGTTAACTGCACGAGGTTCCGGCGTCTGAGATTGTGCCTCAGAAGTTCGTAACACTGGAGATAATTTTGTTTAAAACGTTGGCTAAAACATTGTCTAGGATTACTATTGTTTAATTTTCACAAATTGGCTTCAAGAAACCTACAGTTAAATATAAACGTCATGTTCCACAAGTCTATACACAAAAATAATTAGGTAAACTGTACTTACTTTAGAACTGTATTCTGCCTGATGCCTAAAATCCCATCAGTCTTTTTGGCTACCGAGCACGATTAAATTTTGCTCCTCAGTGATTTCCCACAAATATTTTACAAAACACTGAGAATATCCTGGTGACGCGGCTCATTCGTTTCACTGTTAATTTTCATCTACTTATGCTTTTTCGTAACTATAGCCATGCTGCGTGCAGGAACAATCAGAACAACCAACTGCGGCACAGAATAAATAAGTAGCTAGTAACAGAAGTAACAAGACGTTATTTTTATTGTACTCATTTTCTCTTTGGATTATCTTGTTCACAGCTGTAGAAGAACAGGTCTGGACACTCGCCTGGAAACTTGACCCCCTTGTTGTTTGGCTGTAGTTCGCCAAGTTACCGAGAATATTGTGTTTTATTGGCTCAGTTAGGGCGGTCTGATTCAAGCTCCGACCACTTCCTTTCCACTAAGATAAACAATTTATTAAAACATATTTTTTATCAATTTATGAAATACTTCCTCTGCTCAAAAATTTAAGAAATGCTCCAGCAATCTTTATTTACTTTATAAATTTAACAACGGAAAAAAGTTGTCGGAGTTTGAGTCCAACCGCCCTAAATGAGGCACCAATAAAACACAACATTATCTGTAACTTGAACTACAGCCAAACAACAAGGGGTCAAGCAAAATACATTGGTAGATAGGCGAGTGTCCAGACCTGTTTTTCTACTACCGTGGTTGTGATGTATGAGTTCATAGAAGTTTGGTTACACCCATAGACGTAGATATAGGTAGACCCAGTATGCCGCAAAAATATTGAGACAAAAACAACTTCGCTCCCTAAACAGCTGATTGTGGCCTGTTTTTGCACGGATGCCATTTGAATTTGCTGCAGCGTGTTGTAAAAATGGTCCAGAAATGTGCTGCCTACTGCTGTAATGAAAAAGCAGTCAAAGGGACACCAATATCACTCCACAGGCACTCTTTTTTTTTTTTAACATTTTAATTCATATTATATGTATTGCTTGAATTTGCTTTATTCTTTTGATGTTAAAAATCTAGCTCTGTATATGTATTTGTACTTGTATTATGCAGATAGTTAATTTGCGTATAAAAGAACAACACATGAGCTATTTACGTTTGCAAAATGTATTGTAATTTCGTTTTAAATGTGCCTTCTTTGAATTTTGAAGTACAGATAGCACATTTGTACTTCTTTTGTAGATAGTTTCTTCACATATTAAATACGAGGATGTTATGTTATTTTAGATCTTCATAAGTTTTTTGTAATGTTGTGGTTAGTAAATTAATTAATTTGCCTTGATTTTTTTGTGATAAATATAGAATATAATTTATATTTGTGCTTGTAGAGATGGTTTCTTGGCATTTGGTGAGTTCAACATGTAATGGAAACGGTTCATATTTTATTAAAACACAAAAACGTTTAATATTGTCTGGAAAGTAAAACATTTGTAATCTTAAAGAAATTTAATTTTTCTGGTTTTGTACAGTTTATTTACAGTGTTACAAATATTACTGTCAACTGTACACAAGCTGGTAGGCTGCCTTATATTTATCAGTGTACTGTAAATTGTTTGTACCATGCAATTATTGCAAAAATTATTATACTGGAATCGGTGGAAGCAGAAATATGTAGAAACAGAGGCTTTGTTCTTTCATCATAACAAGCTTTAAAATTTAAGTTCTTGTGGACAATTTAGAGTTTATGCAAGAACAGTATCAAATTTCTTAGTTGCTTACTCTTTACTTTTTTGAAATCCTTAAAGAAAAAAAGTAAAATTTGTGAGTATAGGGCCTACAACAAATTAGACTATCCTTACACTACAGTACAAATATGGCGATTGAGCTGGTAACATATGAGGGGGTTAGAATGAAAGTGAAGAAATTCATGATTGCTTAGTTTTTCAGAATAAAGTGTATTTTGTAGGAACTCTTAAAACAATTTTCCAATATGTTAACGCAGCCCTGACTTAACTCACTTTATATTTAAACATGGGGCATACAAATAAAGCCAATATACAATAACCACAATGTATTCAAATTCGTGACTCACTTCACTTTCATTTTAACCTCTCATATAGGTAATTATGCTTCTGTCAGTTGGGCATACTTTTTATATTCTTAATTTGCCTGTCAAGTTGCAACCAAATTACACATTACCAACTCAATCACCATGTCTGTGGGGGCCGCGGTGACAGAATGGTCAGACCATTCGCCTCCCACCAAGGCGATCCGGACTCGATTCTCGGCTGGGTCACTCCCTGGATTTTCGCATGTGGGAATAGTGTCGGATGATGCCGTCGGTCGGCGGGTTTTCTCTGGGATCTCCCGTTCCCCCCGTCATTTCATTCCGGTACTGCTCCATACCCATCTCATGTCACCCCTCACCAGTGCTAAAGACCTCGATGTTAAGCGCTGACCAAAATAGGCTACCTCATTCACCATGTCTGTACTGTAGTATAAAGTAAATAGAATTAGAGGTATAATCACAGATTTAACATTTTTCTGCTCAGAATTTCAAAAAGGCAAAAAATAATAAATAAAATTCTATATGGCGACTGAAACCGAGCCTTAAATTAATTAGGTACCTACCTGTTACCCTTACGCTGGTCCAGAGCCAGCTTTAAGAAACCTCTCTCATTCCCACGGTGTAACTTAGAATTTTGAATCAGGATAAATAAATTTAACTAACTGTACACACGTTATATATATATATATATATATATATATATATATATATATATATATATATATATATATATATATATAT